>OY744603.1:56592486-56639633 GCA_963556255.1 Allolobophora icterica | reverse complement strand
TCCTTTTCCTCCTTCTTATCTTCTCTCCACCTCCTTGTTCTTTTTCTCCTTTTAACTTCGACATTCTGCATTGATACATGTCAGGTGATGGACGGTCATCTAAGAAACGTTCTGCTGATGTACTATAACGTCTTTGTGTATGTGTGTATTGTTTGTTTGTTGTTGTTTTTTTTAATACTATAACGCCTTTTAAGTCGGCTACCTCACAAAGGCACTGCACGCATGACTATCTAACTCATCGAGATATTCAAATGCATTTTAAGACATTTTGAAAATGTTTCCTGGACGAAGCTAAATGCACCAGCATGTATGTAAGCTGAAGACTGTTCCTAGATACATGTACAATGGGCTTGAGTTGAAATACGGAAGCGCGGCACCTGCCTGTCTCCACAAGTAGAAATAGCGCAACGATAGCTGACCTGGTTGACTCTAGACTGGGACAGTGGGACAAACTGCTTCCTGATGCATGTCAGTGCGATGCCGACCAATAGGCCTCCTCCAGAAAGAGAATTGTATTTTATTCTTGCCTTTCATTATACTATTTATCTGTCGTAACGTTCAATAAATAACCTTCGTTGTTTTACTGTGTTTCGACAGGACCGGTGCCAGTGGATTTGCTGGCGACCAGTTGTCCGCCTGATGGGAGAAGGGATGGATTCTGATGCAGGTTCCGGCTGCACTTGGCTCTGTGTTGTCGGTGTGGTGTGATGAGTGTGTATGTGCGTGTGTGGGTAGGTGTGTGTGTGTGTGTGTGTGTGTGTGTGTGAGTCAGCGGCCTGCTGGGCCCCTGGCGTGGCGTAAAACCCCGTAAGCCCTTTGTTGGCAGGTGGGCCCCTGGCGTGGCGTAAAACCCCGTAAGCCCTTATGCTGTCTCATGTGTGTGTGTGTGTGTGTGTGTGTGTGTGTGTGTGTGTGTGTGTGTGTGTGTGTGTGTGTGGTGTGTGTGTGTGGGTGTTTGTGTGTGTGGGTGTGTGTGGGTGTGTGGGTGTCTGTGGGTGTGTGTGTGGGGGTGTGGGTGGGTGTGTGTATGTGTGTGTGGGTGTGTGTGTAGGTGGGTGTGTATGTGGGTGTGTGTAGGTATGTGTGTGTGTGTGTGTGTGTGTGTGTGTGTGTGTGTAGGTGTGTGTGTAGGTGTGTTTGTGTGCGTGTGTGTGTGTAGCTGTGTGTGTGTATTTTGAGCCGAGGAATAAGGAGGATCAAGGAAGACTGGATTCGAGGCAAGAGGTAAGAGGTGGACGCGGAGTCAAAGCACAGGGGCGTACAGTAAAGGTTGGACAGTGAAAACACAACCGCAAGAAAAGGACAACCTCAACTCAACTCAACTCAAAATGAGACAGACGCCTATCGTAGGCCTACTTGGCACAAAAGTTCTTCGTTATGAGTCTGAAGCCAGTTTTTTTTACAAATAGAAGTAATTAACAGTGCAAGAAGGAACACCCCTCACTTTGTCGACTTTTTATAGAAGTAAAACAGAAGATTTGTTCGGTTTTGTTCGGTTCTTTCTCTAGTCGTGTCTTTCCAGACTGTTACACACCCTCTGGGTGTTTTCGAAGTCTTATATAACTATTTCTGTAGTGCTTTGATCAAGGATTTCTGTTTGATTCTTTCATGATACTATGGTATAGTATTACTATCAAATAATTATCTTAGTTTTTGCCACAACTGGACTTGGAAATGGGGGGCCTCATTTAGCGGGACCTGGGTTCCTTGGAGATCTCCCTTTGACCCACTGCACCAGTGATCTAAATACAAATTAATAAGTACCACTGTATATTTATGTTACTATGCCTATGGTATAGTGTTACTATCAAATATCACTGTATTTTTGTCGCATTATAAATTATTGATTATCTTTACTGAATTGTAAACACTGGTTTCTGGATCAATAAACTATTGATTGATTGATTGATTGAAAGTAGGCCTAAGTAAGTAAGACTGGCCTTCAAATCTTTACTGTACCTGGTCTTTGACTGTAATTCCATACTGAGAATATCAATACGAGTACCAGCTTCAGTGAATGATGCCGAACAGTGACAAAGCTATATTTGATTGCTATAGAAAATGCCAATGCTGATAAACATTGGACCATTATGAACTGTATAGCAGCAGACCGATTTGTTAACATCTTCATATTTTACAAGAACCAGAAGCTTTTCTCCACACCAGGCTACATCTGTAAACGAGGCGCTATATCTGCAAGTGCCTCTACCCGTCTGACATCATGGTTCTATCAATCCTTCTGAGAGGGGCCTTCAGTCAACCGAGTTTGCATACCTTTTTGGATATTCTCTTAGCAAATCAGGGATGTCATTTCAGCTGTTTCTGGGGGGAGGGGGCAAAAAAGAGGTGAAAAATTTGTTTCACCTCTTTTTGTGAATTTTTTTTCACTATGAGGGAGACAATAGTATACTGTGTCTCCCACTGTTAAAGGTGGGGGTTCTTGTCCCCCTCGACCCTTTGGGATCGCTGCCCATCTTTGTATTTAGTCTACATGTGTAAAACTGTAAGCCAGTGCTGCAAAGGAGTATTTATTTCCCTTTTTTACCCCTTTCTTCTTCCTCCTTTTCTTTTTTCCATCTTTTTTCTGTTTTCTTCAAAAATCAGGGGGCAAATACCCTCCCTTGCCCCCCAAATGACATCCCTGAATATGATTGGCTATAACAACACGGTCGACACCTCAAGGCTCAAGCCGCGTAGACATCATTCGTAAGGTCACTAAATATATGCAGCTATACGAATACGATACACAAATACGCTGTACACAAAAGCTCTAGAAGTCGACCCTGCATCGCTTGCCCACTCAATCCAGCGTGATCGATTTTCAAACCGTCTACTTTTTTCAAATGGGAAGTTCTGAGTATAGCTGCATATATTTAGTGACCTTATGAATGATGTCATAACACTCCCTCCCTTGTCCGCATTTCGATGACCCCTTCCTCCCCATTGCAGACGTCCTTTATGGATGACCCCTTAGGACAGGCAATAACAATTTTCAGGCACATTGGATAACACATTTTCAGATTTTTAAAACCATCTTAGCACAGTCTTAAGACAGGCAATCATCTAGTATATGCATACATGTAGATATATCATCCAAAGCACTGTTGCACATATATGAGAGTCAACATATATACTACATAATACGCAAAATATATAATTATTAAATACATACGAGAAATATGTATGTACATGTAGATTAGGGTGGTTCACAGATACATGGTAAAAAATAAAGTTCAAGCTAGAAACCAGGACACCCTCTCAGTTTTTTAGACCTATCAATAGTATTATTGAGACAAAATTTCAGCTTCCAATTCCAACTGGAAGACGATGCTCACGGACTATGTTACTTTTCATATACCGATAAATAGACATTAATTGCAAAAATGAATGTGTCGAGCATACAAATGCATTTTATTTCAAAATAGATCAAATATTAGTGTAATTTGACAACATATGTGATACAAGAACAGTTAGCCAGATAGAACTGTAAAATTTCAGTAGGTTTAATGAATTGGAAATGTCCAAAAGTGTTAAAAAACATCGTCCAATCCATGAATATCGAATGTCGATTGTTCTTGTTTTATAATTTCAACACTCGTTACCGTCTTTGACTCAAGAAACTGTAAGGCTTTGCAAGCACTGCGTCAACAGACCAATTGGAGAAGAAACTGCTTTTCTTCATCATTGGTTATGAGTCGGTAGAATTCCTCGAACAACTTCACACCCTCTCACACCCTATTCACCACTCTCAACCGGTTGAATTATCTCTCTACCTTGCTTGTAATCCTCATTTCTCTGGTGGAAGTGTAACAAAGGAATCACTCATCTTCAAGTATGACAGTATACTGTCAATGCTCACTGGGTTGTAAAATCACCCAAAACCCTCTCCTTCAGTACCGTAGCATCAGCTCTCACCTCCTTTCACCAGGCTTTGCAGTCATTTCTGTCGACAATCTTCATTTTATCTGTTACAGGAAGCTGGTTTGAGAACAGTGCCAGACCTACAGCCTCATCTGAAAGGTACCACAAGTGGTTTCTAGGACCTTCCTGGCAGCATTGCTGATCTCACAGTCAATAGACTCATATTGTCCTAGACAAATCCAAAGTGACAGATCTTGTTCTGGAGCTTCAGCAGCAAGGGGCCTTTGTCCATGCTTTTGCGTAAACAGGGCACCAAACTTCAAAAATCAACGAATCTGAGTTTCTTCTTGAATACATCAGGTTGATCGCGAGAAAGGTAGACTTTGATTGCATGCAGTAACTTGGCCGTCCAGTGTGCTATGGCGAACTGGCCTAGGGGCTCTCCAGTGAATTATCGAAGGCTGACTTTGA
The DNA here is from genome assembly GCA_963556255.1 of Allolobophora icterica. Taxonomy (NCBI): domain Eukaryota; kingdom Metazoa; phylum Annelida; class Clitellata; order Crassiclitellata; family Lumbricidae; genus Allolobophora; species Allolobophora icterica. Next base: position 56,635,301 of record OY744603.1, on the reverse strand, counting down.
AGAACAACCACCGTCAGCTCAATGAGCTCTTGGTAGTTGTCTCTGATATCTTAATCTGACTTTCTTTCAGCAAACTTCTTGAGAAAACTGACGCTGTTTCATGGAGTCTTCAGTGTCGGATATGACTTCTAGTCCTTGGAAGTTGACACGTGTCACACATCCCCAGCAGCTTTAAATCTCTTTAAGATTGGGATTTATGGTGAACAGATGGACTGCAGCACAAGGTGAAAACTTTGACTAAAATCAATTCCATTACACGATGACGGCAGGCCAACCACAGGAGCTCTCAGCCTACTTGTCTTCCAGCAGAACACACACTCCGTTTTAATGCCCAGTGTTGACAGACATTGTATTAAAGCTCAAGGCTTGAACCTTGTCAACTGTGAGTTTTCACAACTTCAGAAGAATACGAACGACCATGAATTCATTGTATCCTGTCCCAAAGGCTAATTAATTTTGGGTACAACGAGGAGCTTATCCACGCCACCACCTGAAACCAGCACTGGCAGGCGGTCGACATTTCCTGCTCCAAAGATCTTAGGCAGGGTTTTCCCAACGCAGTGTAGTACCAGTGGCTAATCTGGTACAAATTTAGATCATAAAGCCTCAGCATGCTGTATCCTGGCTTTCTTACGCACTCTGTGGATGGTTAAAAATGGCAGGGTAGAAGGATCACAGCCAAGCGCTGCGGCAATTGTAATGTAAAAATTCACTTCTGAAAACATATAAGCCAAAAACACAGGAAATGGGCACCATGACCTTGAACAAGAACTTTACACTTTTTTGTTCAAAGTACCAGTAAGTAAGTAAGTAAGTAAGTAAGTAAGTAAGTAAGTATGATAACACAACAGAAACAATTTCAAGCTCATCTCCATCACAAATGTCGACCAAGGTTTACGGCATCAAGATTTACAGCAAATACTACTATATGGTAATATTTATATGTCATTGAGCACCGTCTTCTAGTTGGAATAGGAAGCTGAAATTTTATCTCAATTATACTATTGACAGGTCTAAAAAACTGAGATGGTGTCCTGGTCTCTAGCTTGAATTTTATTTTTCTGGACCACCCTAATGTAGATACGTACTGCACCAGTAAATGGATCTTGGCATAAAACCCAGTTGTGTCGAGTTCAGTACATAATGAATTTAATCTCTTAGTTCCCAATTGTTATTGTTAGTTAGTTAGATAATTAGTTAGTTATCTACAGGGTATTTATTCACTTTGATATAGTGCCTTGTAAGTTAGACACTTGCTATCGTACGTTTTAAGTACCTCACAAAGAGCACAGCATACATTAGGTAAAGGATGTTGCTTGAAATTATTTAAATAATAACACCACATAAATGAAAAAACACTTTGTAAAAGTACTTTATTATGCATAAGACATCCGTTTATGTAGTACATCAAGTCAAAATGTTAATAAGTGTGCATGTGTAAATACGTTAGGTTTACACAAATCTGCATGCTATTTATATACAGTGTACCTGCAAAATACATGCACAGACCTACCAGGGTCTATATATATACATAGTGTTGATGTTCACTGATATGTGTATACAACTATGCATGTACAATTGTACATGTACATACATTACATTCACAATTAGGTGCTACAGTAGGTCTGGACAGGGGTTGAGTCATGTATTTCTTTAAAGTCCCCATATGTTGGTCAAGTACCATACTTATTACACTGCAAAGCAACATCCATAGTTAAGGAAAGGAATTGTCACTTTAATATCAGGAAGGGTATAGTACAATTTGTACAAATCCGGGTAGTGAACAGACTGTGGACATCATAGCTGGCTACATCCTTATACTGATGTGTGGAAAATCCTGGTAATAACTAAGCATTCCACTATCACCAAGAGTTTGAATTTTGTATCTAAAGTAAATTGGCAAGTCCATAATGTGCGTTCATGACTTTGAGATTCAGAAGGCTCACAACCTTGGGAACTAGTTGCTTATTAAAAGATCAGGCCACAGGCTCGAGGATGTGACAGACATTGGATGTAGAGTAGACTGCTGGTTTCAATAGTATTTCTGTTTAAAAGAAAAAAGTACACACCGAGAATAACCACACTTAAAAGTACACGTGAACTAAACAATTTGCTGCTTGTTACAAAATGTTTCAACCATCATTCTTAGTTTGCACACTGTTACAAGTAGTAGTGAGAAAGTTGTAAAAACTTTTCATGCTTCATGCCTCTAATCATATTTTGTGAGCTGTAGTTGCTTGCTAAAAGACTAGGTCACAAGCTTGAGGTATGATGGGCATTAGATTTAAACAGCTGATTTTAGTATTTCTGTTTAAAACAAAAAAGTACATCGATAATAAGCACAACTAAAAGGCGCACGTGAACTACTTCAATTCACTGATTGTTACAAAATGTTTCAACCATCAGTCTTTGTTTGCACAGTGTTAAAGCATCATCTCAAAGAAAGCTTTCTGAAATTAAACTACCGGGTAGTTCATACTTCACATACATACATGTACCAAGCACAGGGGCATACAGTAAAGGTTGGACAGTGAAAAACAACCGCAAGAAAAGGACAACCTCTATTCAACTCAACTCAAAACTTGGTGCAAAAGCTCTTCGTTATGAGTCCAATCCTATGAGTGTAATCCTAGTTCCACAGTTGCTTGTTAAAAGACTATGCCATGTACTATTAATGTCAAATACTCAAAACGCATCAGTGAGTTTGCAATATAAAGTGTTACTTATTCCATGGTATTGGGTTCTTTCAATGATGGCTTATCCCTCTGATTAATATGATAGTAGGTACATTATTTTCTCATATTTATTACTATTACAAAACTGTGCTGTTTATATGAGTGTGACCAGAAAGGATTAGCTGTAAATTGTTCTAGCAAAATCAGAAGTGAGAACAGTGTTACATAATCTTATTTTAAGTACTTAACGGTGCTTTATAACTGATTTAACAATGCTCCTTTATGAAACATTTTTGAGTTTTTACAAAACAAAAATTCAGAGACATCGTTGACAAGTCTAAGAAAGTTTCACCGTTAGTCACCGATAATTTTACATTTTTCTAACATGTGAACAATCTTCTCCAGTTTGTGTTGAGGAACATGAACATCACTCTCATCAGTATGGGCTCAAATCTGTCCAGTAATCTGTATCGCCAACACCATAAGAGACTAGAAAACAAGTTTACACAGCTTTGCACATTCTTGCACAGTTATTTGTAAGTTACAAGATATTTTGATTACGTTATGAGACATTAAAGTAATTTGATGCAACTCACACAACTGGAAAATGATAAATGAAACAAGTTTTAAATACATTAAAACAATTTTTCAACAGGCATTGTGATGAATAAAATTGGACATGTCGTTTTTGATTGGAATCAAAAAGCATTTGATTCCATCAATCCGACTTGAATCGAGTTTGAGATTTAAAAAAATGTAAGAATCAGTGGAACTGCATGACTACAATCACAATAAAATAATATTGGTCTTTGCCACTGGAATTAAAGAGCATTTGATTCCATCAAAATGCCACTTAAACTAAGCTGAAATTCAGAACAGGAGAAGTTAATGAAAGTACATGACTTGCATCAAAATACACAGGACAAAAGTCAAAAGATACTTGTAAACAATGGTAAATGGCCAACTGAGAAACGAAATATGGCAGATACTTGATATGGTTCCAACACAAGGATTATTTCAAAAAGAGAACACAATTTAGTGCAAATGCAAGGTAATTAAGTAAGTATATCCTTTATTTGACCAACTGCTAACCGCACTTTGGTTTACATACTTTAGTATTTGTGCTACAAATAAAACTAACTTGTCACAAATGCCTGTCGGGCTATAGGTTCAGGCATAACCTTCGGAATAAAGTTCTGTGACTAGCTAGGCCCTACCTATACCAAAGCTGGTCAGAGGGCTGGCTTTTCACAGTGTAGATTACCAAGCTGTTCTTGTCAGATTGAAAAGATGTCCGATACTGCAAAAATCTTGATACCCCCATACACAAATACAAATGTTTTACAACAAATATCAAGTTCATTTTTAAAAAAACTTACATTTCTCACGGTCAAGACTGCTCACAAACAATATAAGAATTATGCAGGCTACTTTCCCTGCTTCAACATCTGCAATAAAAAATGTGATCATCCAAAAAAAGTACCAATACAAAACCAAATGATAACACTGTATTAGGGAATATCTAATAACCCAGACTTGACAAAAGATTCTGAAGGCTTTGCATGGGAACCATTGGCAAATGAACTTAAACAGATAATCCAGAGAAGCAGATACATATTACCAAATGAATAAAATTTGAATCTTTACCCAAAACTTGGAGCAACAGCAGATGTGGCATTGAAGTTTTAATCATTGCTGTTTAACTTTTGGGTAGCAATATTGACACAAAACTTTTATCTCGCATACAGTCAAGAGCAGTTCAAGCTTAGTTTATACCTAATACTGCTTTAATGCCTGTAAACAACAATAATGTTTCCTGTCCAATAAATTTTCGCTGCTCGAACATTTTTTCCAAATTATAAAACAACAGGCTAAAAATATAATCACAGTTTTCCTCAAGCTGTTTACTGATACCAAAAACATTTCTAATGCATTGCTTACAACTGATGTAATTGACAGCAATTTGTTAACAAACTAGCAAAACTCAACACATCATGGATATAATTATCATTAGTAAATGTGCTATCAATCATTACAAATATTTGTACACATGAAGAAGATTAAAATTTCTTAGTTCTAAGCTGTTTCAGATCTACACAATGATGAACAGGATGCTGGTTAACAATTGCTCATACTAGCACTAAAGTAGCTTTCAGATCATTTAGATGAGTGCAAGTTAATGAAAACAGAACATTACCAAAATATCTCACACTTAATTTTTCCTGACAAACTTTGAAAATCAGTACAATACGACTACTTAGTGCAGTAAGTTGTTTTTGGCCATAGCATAAGCAAACTGGATTAACAAGATTCACTTGCTGTGAATGGAATAACATAACATCATAAATACAGATCAATTCTAACAGTACCAGCAAACTTCATCAAATTTAACACCCCTGCAACAAATCTCAACAACTTGAGCATTGTTTGTACATCATAATGACAAACTGGTTCAAGCTGTATTATTATTCATTGTACTGGCAAGATGCAAAAATTAATTTTTGAAAATGCACATGCAAGTATTAATATTTATGATGTCTGACATCCTTGAATATGACATACAATCATGAGAAAACATTCACTGTGCCAGGCTGATGCAGATTAAGTGTTACGCTTTGTTACAATGGGAGATTAGAACAGTTTCTAAATAAAGACACTTGGGATATTATAACAGAGCAAACCAGAAATACATATTTATCGTGATCTATTACATCAAAAAGCCATCTTGTGCAATCACCTTCAAGAAATCGTTGAAGACCTCATTATAACATTTTGGAATGTAAAATTTATTTACAACCGAATCTGTAGTTACATCAACATTTTGTCAGGCTTCACACTTTCCATAACTGCATTACATTAAAAAAAATGTAAAACAGGGTTTTCATTGTTCAGAAGAATCCATCTGCATTGGAAAACTGCACTTTTCAATTATGTCCACTGAGACAGTGGCGGAGTGGCGGTGATCTTGTTTGACAGGTGGGGGACACTTTTGAAATGCTCTGGTCAAAAAAGAGTTTTGAACTGATCTGGTCAAAAAAGAGTTTTGAACTGATCTGGTCAAAAAAGAGTTGTGAACTTGTCTGGTCAAAACAGAGTTTTGAACTGATCTGGTCAAAAAAGACTTTTGAACTGATCTGGTCAAAAAAGAGTTGTGAACTTATCTGGTCAAAAAAAGGTCAAAAAAAGTTTTCTTACTCATTCATGAAAAAATTTGTTGTAGAAACTTTTTTCGCACTCACACGCGATAACATTGTTGACCATTTTTTGGTGTTTCTTCAAAATTTGGGGGACAAATGCATGGTTTGTCCCTCCACTCTTAAAGGTGGGGGTCTTGTCTCCCTCGACCCCCCTCCGGGATCGCCGCCCATGACTGAGACCGTGTTATCAACTGCACTATTTACTATTCTATAACACTTGTACTGATGAATTTCTGCCTTAAAAATCCTGTCAGTTTGTTAACCAGTTTGTAATCTTTAGCCTCAGGTAGTTCAGTACTAATTTAGAATTTTTCAAAAGTGCTGCTTCCTTTCCAGTGAAAGTCTTGTAGCACTGAAGAGTCCCCAATATTTTCCCTGCATCTTATCTCATAGTACTGAACAATTTTGCAGCACTGAACAAAGTCCCCCATATACTGACAAAATTACAGTTAATAGTTTTTCATACCAAGTGTCAGAAAACATGAATTTTCATAAAATGCAAATTTCTGAGTATTGAAATTTTCCTGTTTTAATAAGGCCATATAACAACAGAGTACAGCAACCTTATCGCAAGCAAAGACAAATTATTTTATCAGTATCCACAATACTAAAATGAAATATTTTTTAAAAGTACCATTAAAAACAAGTTAAGGATATTACACGAAATGCAATTTTTTAAAACATTCCAGCCATAATAATTAATTACAAACAGGAATCAGTTAACTGTACTTAAATAATGCTTTTAATTAAAACTATTAAAATACTTATTTCACAAACGAGATTGCTTAGCCCTTTTATGTTCTGTCCACAAGGCAGCAAATAACTAAACTTATATATTCAGTAAAAACATCTTATAAATGTACATATACATTCACATAATGTATACGCATATGTCAATACATTTATACCGTAACATTAACGTGTAATATACAAAGGGAAAATAATGAACGTAAGAAATTAGAGACTACATCACAGAATTGTAATATTTCCTTACAAAACAGCATTAAGTATAAAGCTTAAGACTGTTTTGGTATCTTGTTTTTCTTTCCAAGTATGTTCATGAGTTCTTTGTTCATGTAGTATGGCTTTGCTGCAGATCCATCGTGACGTTCAAGGTCTTCCACTGCAATATAACAAGACTCAACTTAATTTATGATGAGATTGTAACGAAAGGCTACAGACCTACTCCTCATTCAACTCAAGACTGACCTTCCAGTTTTAGGTGAATTGGGTTAGAAGTTACATCTAGAGAAATGGCTTATACCTTCATGGCTGATCCATTCAGATGTACCTTGCACTCCTTGAAATGCTTCATGATTACCCATTCACTTTTATACATGACTTGGCACGAGTGACATATACAACATTAACTCTAGCTTCCTAACAGACAGCTGAACAAGTTTACTTACAACAGTGATAATGCATAAAATACCCAAATGATGGATACATTGGTCCAATGTTTGTCCAACTATATGTGGAAATAGATGTCAGCATGTCTGTCTCTCTGTTAATATAACAGAATTGATATGTTTCAGTCCCGTCTGTTCGAGTCTGTGCTTTGGAGCCAGACCAATCTGTCTCTTTGCTGTGGAATAATCATTGATACTGATTAAATACAAACTGAAAAGTTCAGATTTTTATCCGTAAGTCTGCCAAAATTAAAGACCATCTTGTGTCCAGATAAGCCAATCGAAATTCAGATGGCCATTCCTGACAACATACTCCTGCTGTCTGAGCTGGACTTGTGCACTGTCTGTTTAAGTCTGAACCATAAGGCCATCAAAACTTTTCTGTCCTAGTTAAAAAACTTTGCTGTTCTGTGTGAAGTTGCCTAAAATCCTCTTGTTTCAATCAGCTGCCTTGTGTGCCTGTGTCTGAACTGGTGAAATGCAGTTCACATGATTGTCCTCAAGCACCATTGTTGGTAGGCATCCAGTTCCTTGTTCAGGGCCCTTGTCAGCATCCAGTTCTCGATCCTCATAGAAAAGCACACAGTAAACAGTTGGAATTGCAATACTACAAACAGCCTGGTTAAGGGTCTTTGTACAGTCACAAGTCACCACTAGCCTTCAAGCCCAGTATCAGCTTCAACATTCGACCAGAGATAGGCGAACCCTCCTACTAGTTTCAAGATGTAACCCACCACCTGCATTTGATCCAACTGTTGAGATGGTTCCATCGCTGACTCAATTTTGGTCTTTGCCCAGTCGATTTAACTTCCAAACTGGTGTGCTTCTTGGTCCAGTATTTAGCATCTTCAGAATTTCCACACGAAATTTAGCTTCTGTGAAGTACGTACAGGCAGTGCAGGCACTATATCAGATTTCTGACACAAACATACATATTCTGGTTGACCAACAAGGCCATTCACATTCATGTTAAAGAAACCAAAAGGAATAAAGATCAGACTCACAAAAGCAAAGAAACAGCGTGTCAATGGCCATGTCGTAGACACTGAAGAAAGCAGTTGCCACGATATATGTAGCACAGATGATTATCTACAAACAACGACATTAAATGTTTTTTGGTCTACAAGCCACAACATTAAATTCTTAGTTCTCCATTCAATTCATTAACTTGCACCTTTACTAGTTAGTAGACTTCCAACTATAATGATGGCAAGTAAGCACCAAAAACATGGCCATTCTGGAAACGTTTCTGGTACTTGTAATTTCTTCTTAAAGTTCATCTCAAAGTGGATTTTGTTTGATAATTCTTGTTTGTTCAGTTTCTGTGATCAACGACATCTTGAAGTTTTCTGGATTTTGAGTTAAGGATGGTTTTTTCTTCTTGCCTTGTGCTCAGAATAGTCCATCTCTATGCAAGGGGATGACAGGTTCCAGACTGGAGGTAGCAGCTTAAACCTACAGACCTATGTATACTGTAAAAGGGTGAGGAGAGGCTTTGGAATGGTATTAACAATCTATTAACTTTCATCAACAGACAGTGTTTGAAACCAATGATGGTAAATTTGTCTAACTTTCTGTTTAATTGAACGCAATGACAGTAGGCCAAAATGTATTTAATTCTATGCTTAGTTCTGTGTTTAAAATTTCTAATTTCAGACCTGTATCAGAATGTTTCATTACTTAAGTATACAATTTTCAAACAGATGAAAAGATTGGTACAGCTGTGCTATAAATGTTGCCCACTCTTTAACAGTGGCACTACAATAGCACTGTAAAAGCCATTAGTTGCATTAGCATATTGTATGTTGTAAAACAGCATACGAGAGTTTCAGCATAATATAAAAACAGTGACACGAACCAGAACTGGAATCAGATAGTAGTTCAGCTGGAGTTTGGGCAGAACTTTATCGATTCCTGGAATTTCTCGAGCAAAGAAGAAGTAGGCAAGAACTCCTGTAAAATGATATTTAAGCACTTATTAACATGGTTGATAAATAATGATGTCACCGAATATTCCTATAAATCTGCAGATGATTTTTTGCCAAAAGTTAAATAATAGTCTGACAGTTGTGGATGAACGATGACACAGTGGCCAACTGGGTATGTATAGCAACTGCACCTAGATATTTGTAAAGTATCTACTAAGAACCTCTCAAAGGTGCTTGGTTCGGAATCCACTGACTGCTGGTTTAAGCCTACTGGGTGGACTCCATGTAGTGACCTTGTTCAAGCTGTTCATGTATTTATGTCTCTGTCAACACCAAGTCATGTAAGTTGGTACCAGCATAAGCTGGGAAGTAAATGACAAGTCCTAGTTGATTGATGGCCGTGTTTCCAGGATCTTGGGATTCGCACACTGCCAGAAGTGAGTGCTTCCCTGATGTTCTACTGTGGAGTCTTATCAACTGTGATGCAGGCAAGTACAACAGTGAAATAGAACAATGCTAAGCATGGTTACTACTTGGATGGGTAACCAGGCCATCTGAGATAACTTAGCCTGCAATGTGTGCTGGGTCGTTAAGCAACTAAACATTAGTTGACAAAGGTACACTTTGTTGGTTTGCTATGTTTGTGCTTTATCTGAATGACCCCATGACTCTGGGATCAAGCTTCTCGGAACATTCTACAGAGACACATGAACAAGTATGTTTATCTTAATCACTGGTCTAGCAAATATTACTCACAATGCACAAGTCTTGAATATTTGGTCAGTCGCTTAGTCATCCGACCTAGTTGAGCTGCTACTAGCACATGTGTGTTGTATTTAGTTATATTAATAATAATAACAATAGTATATTAATTCATCAATTAGCAGATCAAAAAACAATAAATATGTAATGTAACGTAATTCAATGTAAATCTTTAAAACTTCCCAGTGCCACTTACAAACTGCATCAGGGAGACCAGCTTATTTACCAGTGCTATGGAATATATCACATCAAGTCTGCAAAAGCTGGGTTGTTTGGTTCATTTTAGTACCAGGTTCGAATTCGGGGAGAGTCAAGTTGAGGAGACAGCACAGTGCTAGGGTGGAAATTGGTGGTGGTGGTCACAGTGTGGTGTTGGACCCAGGATGGAATATCTTGAATAGTTCTGCTTTCAGTCTCAAGTGGAAAGTTGAGGGGAGAGGGCGAGCAGATGAGTGTTGAGATTGACTGGTGAGAGGACCATGAGCGAACTGGTGAAGATCCTTTGGGAGTTCGTTCCAAAGAAAAGAGGCTGTCATTGATGAAAACATAATTTAATAAACGATTAAAAGAGTGGGTCAAGATGCACATGCACTTACCAATTGCGCCAGTGATGAACAACTTGCTCAGGAATAGCAGGAAGTCAGCCACTTTGTCAATAACGACAACACTGAGATGACAACAACAACAACAGGTGACAACAATGGAAATCTCTAGCATAAGGTTTGCTAGGTACCATATAAGGTTCAGACACATACATATACACATGGCACTTGACTCAAAGGAAACTAAGAATAACAATCAATCAATCAATCAATCAATCCTTTTATTGAAGCCATTTGAAGTACAAGGAAAATACAACATATATATTTTATTTTTGCATGTATTTAATTTATTTATAAATATTTGTTGTCAAACATCTTTTGTGCTGCTTTTGCTGCAATCAATTATGAAATATTTCTTCACCTCTTCAAACACTAGTTTGGCTTTCTGGCCCTGTTCTGAGCTGGATTCATCTTATCTGCACCTCAGTCCACATCAATCTAAATCGATTGATGTGGACTGAGGTGCCAACTGTCTTGAACTTTGCGATTCTACTCTTTCTCGCTGTAAGTTTTCTAGACTACCATTTGTACACTGATATTTTGTAGGCACAAGTATTTCTTTCACTCGATAACTCTTTATCTACTTAGGTCAATTGAGTGTTGATAGTTCCAAATGTATATGCAATTTGGGCATATCTTTTGTTCCACCATATCCTGTGACCATGTCAAACGGTTTGCATATTCAGAAAATTTGTAGAATCAGATCTTATATGCCTAAACTGTAAGTCTTACTCGCAAATGCTCTGGTTTCTTATTCTTGTATTCTCGTAATCGCGGAATTCACTGCCCAGTTTTGTGCATTCTGTTGGCTTTCTAATGTCATTCAGAACCAAACTTAAAACTTAAACTCGTCTGTTTCAGCTTACTTACCCTCTGTAGTTCGGTTTCTGGTTTCTCTGACTTTTCTGTGGTCGGTTCAACTTTCTGGAATAGGTGACCTAGCATCTTAAGACACGAGCTTCTTGGTCTCTCTTTACCTCTATTCCAAAAGCACTTGAAAACTATTCTGTTCAATCCTGGTCATCATTAGGTCAAGAGTACGTCTGATGAATTTCTCTTGACAAGGTGCTATATAAATCTGTGATTACATTACATTACAGCGGATTTTGACTTGGCTTCTCTAATGGACTATGACTGTGACATTGGTTCACTTGAAAAGACCATCAACTGATGCCTAGTGCATTGTGATAACAGCGCTATCGAAGTAATTACATTAGATTAAATTAGATTACAGTTAGAGGATTGACAAATCCTAACCGGATTAGATTTCGTAGGAGAAGACTGAAGGCATTCTTGGCTGAAGTGCAGAAGTTCTTTCCATAGACGGCAATCTGAACAGAACATATCAGGAAATCTTTAGTTTTAACAAGAAATTCTCAATATTAACTAGAAGAATGAAAGCCCATAAAAAACAAACAAACCTGGGCCATTATTTTTGCTATTTTTAAAATAGCTACTTAATTATAGTATACCATAATTATTATATTATAACCAGGGCCAGCGCCAGAGTATTTGGCGCCCTAGGCGAACCTGTCGCACTGCGCCTCTGGCAAGTGCGATAACTAGGCCTAATTAATATTGAATTAATCAAGTTAATATAAACACACAGGAATGCAGCCGAATGCTGCATCTTTAATTTAGTATCGTCGTTCATTGTAATCATCTAAGAATCATTATTGCTTCTAAATTAAACAAAAATATGGCATTTAATAAATTTTAAATTTTAAAGTTAGCCATAATTAAAGTAATAGTCTGGAACTGCATTAGCTATGCAGCCTATGCTGTATGGTCTAACACATTTAATGGGAATTTAAAATGTAAATATTAATTAATGATACAGTGCACTGTTTCATTTGAACACTTAGTAGGCCTAACTCCTGTGGCTACGTTTACTAAGTCCTAGTCCTACCTACGTGCGAAGTCTATACAAATATAATGTAATTTCAAAATTTGATTTTTCGCGCTTTCTCTTTAGCAAATGTAGAAACGAGAAGCAGATTACGAGAGACAGACAGACAGAGATAGAGAGACAGAGTGAGTGTGTGTGTGTGTGAGAGAGAGAGAGAGAGAGAGAGAGAGAGATAGAGAGAGAGAGAGAGAGAGAGAGAGAGAGAGAGAGAGAGAGAGAGAGAGAGAGAGAGAGAGAGAGAGAGAGAGAGAGAGAGAGAGAGAGAGAGAGCAAAACACAGACAAACAAGGCATACTATTTCAGGCATATCTTAGCGCTGGGGCTGTGAGATTATACGGTTGAAGTGTGCCGTGGTTGTACATCTAAAAGAAAGAATCTGGCTCATGTGCAGCTGGGGCGTTCGCTTCGACTTGGGGTCGAACAAGGTCAATTACTCCGACACATCAGGGTAACCTAGTACATGTATAGACAAATACCACACATACAATATGTCTGTGGCCCTAGCTGTGTATCAGTATCAGATATCATGAGGCATCCCGGCTGCATCCGTCATCATACAGACTAGTTCAGACTGCAGAGAGGGGGTACGACATACACGCAGTACACTGGCTTTTTGAACACCATAGGCAGCGACTAAATATGTCATCAGATGGAACAATTAACCAATTTTTAAATTTGTGCGCTTGGAGGAATATGAAAGAATAGGGCCCTAAAGCAGAATGTGACAGGGGCTGCGTACGCACCTTAAGCGCCTTGTATGGCTAGGCCTACGCCTCTGGACTGGCAAAACGGCGACAATGGTTTAAAAAATATTTCTTTGTGTAACTTTTCTGCCGCCCCCAGAAATGTGCCGCCCTAGGCGGCCGCCTAGTTCGCCTAGTGGTTAAACCGGCCCTGATTATAACATGTATTATATATTATTTATTATGGTATATTTTACATTAATATTATAGTCATCATTACAATAAATATTATAATTATAATTACTACATATAGCTGTAATTATATATATATATATATATATATATATAATATATATATATATATATATATATCATATATTCATGTTGTGTCAAATAAGACAACTCACCATAATGTAAGCATTTTTGTTGATGAATTTTAGAAGCTTCTCTAGACAGTAGAAACAACAGATGAGACACCTAGTGACAGACAAGGAAAAATCAAACCCAACAAATGGTCAAGCAAATAAATTACTTTTTAGGATTAAAATTTTAAGTATTGTGATCAGAATCAAACAATTATATTACACCATTTCATAGAAACGCCTCATGGACACTCAAGATCTAGCAGCACCAACTTAACATTTTCAACTTCATAATTTTATTATTTTTATATGAAGATTTATAAAGCTCAAGTTAATATAACTAAATACACTGCATATGTGCTAAAATACACCACATTACGAATCAAGACAAATAGGAAGAGTTTCCAATCCAAACAGCAACTGCTCAGCTTTACGTAATCCAACTCATTATTATTGTATTATTGACCATTATTATATTATCTATCTAAACAAATGAGCAGGTGCCTAACAGGCTGGCAAGACAAGTGTTCTATAAAATCTTGATAATTGTACTGTCACATGTTTCAAAGTTACTTACTGTGGTCTGTCAGTGCGCTTGTCAATAAACACGAATATATGTGACTTGCTCTGGCAAAAGGAGGCGGATGTCGCCAATGATAAAACAAGAGAAATTAGCCAAAACCCTAGTCAGGTGTAAATTTTTCAATTATCGTTTTTTTGCATATATAAATAAATAAGATCTTATATTATATGAAAAAAATACTGATTTAATAATATTTAACCTATTTCATGAAAAATTTAATACTTTTGTGTGATTGATAAAAATTATCCAGGAATTTAAAATAATTGTTGGGACCAGTCTCAAGAATATTTTTATGACCGTATTCTGTTAGGAATACCATGTGTAATACGTCATTGGAAAGTTTATGCATTCAGCTTGCTAGAAATAGCCTCATTTGATGGGTTCCCCATAGTAATTTTCATAAGTTTAAGGTTAAAAACACTGACACTTTGCAATTTATGTTTAGTTTGTATTAAGAAAATAAACTTTGCATGCATTTTTCTTGAAATTGTACTTCCGAGTGGCAGAACATTCTAAAATTCATATCTCTGGAACCAATAAAGATAGAATAATAAGTTTTTCAACATTTTAAACAGAAATTATTATTTATCATATTAAGAAATAGAGGTGGTAGAAAGCTTCACTTTCCTGGGATCATTGGTCGAAAAAGAAGGAAAATGTGATACAGAAATAAAACGAAGGATTGCGATTGGGAAAGCTGCAATGATTGGACTGGAAAAGATATGGAAGGACAAGCATGTGAGCATAGATACAAAAAAAAGGCTCGTGAGAGCCCTAGTCTTTCCAACGGTTCTGTATGGGTGTGAGTCATGGACAATGACAAAGAACATGGAGAAAAAGGTCAACGCATGTGAAATGTGGATATGGAGAAAGATGTTGAGAATATCATGGACAGAGAAAAGGACGAACGAATCAATATGAGTGGAGATTGGTGTCGAGAATGAAGAGTCATTAAAACAAAAAGCGACAAGATTGAAGCTTGGATTCTTTGGTCATGTTATGCGATCTGATGGGCTAGAAAAGGAAATGATGTTGGCTTGTGGTGAGGGGAAAAAAAGACGGGGTCGACCAAGGAAGAAATGGATGGATGAGATTCACGATGTAACTGGCATGAATCTGGAAGCACTAAGGGACCTGACTTCGAATAGGAAGCAATGGAGAATGTGTGTCATGGCGATCGCTAGAGCTCCAGGAGTTGACAGCACAAGGTGACAAGGTGTGAAGCCCAAAATATACAAAACTAAATTTTTTGACAACAGCCTCCTTTTGCCAGAGCAAGTCACATATCATTATTATTATTAATTAATTTGTTCATTGTTTTTTAAGTATTGCTCTCCCCTGGCATACATCAAAGAGCTCTGCATTCCAGACTGGGCAATTCTTGTGCTCTGATGCCCTGGGAGATTGCCGATCCCATGCTTCCACATATCAACTCGAACCCATCACGCCTTCGCCTGTGTCAGACCTGTGGACCAACCTTCTATTTACATATACCTACTGTTGCATTGGACTATATTCAGCAAATTTTTCTGCCTACCTTAAAAGCATCTTTTCGACCAGTTAAGTCATTCATACAGTATTTCTGAGAGGTAAAAAGGCCCTACATAAACCCCTTAAAAGCATCTTTTCGACCAGTTAGTCATTCATACAGTATTTCTGAGAGGTAAAAAGGCCCTACATAAACCCCTTAAAAGCATCTTTTCGACCAGTTAGTCATTCATACAGTATTTCTGAGAGGTAAAAAGGCACACACACACACACACACACACACACACACACACACACACACACACACACACACACACACACACACACACACACACACACACACACACACACACACACACACACACACACACACACACACACACACACACACACACACACACACACACACACACACACACACACACACACACACACACACACACACACACGTAGTTACGTACACTTGTAATTGCTTTTCTTGTATTCTTCAGTGTCATTATTTTTATTATTCATCAGAGTTAAAATACATCCTTACTTGAGTATAAACTTCGCAACCATGTTCTCGCGGCCTTTCAGTTTGTGGTCCAGATAAGTTAAGATGGCAGTTATAATTTGTACAATGGCAATAAGTAGAGCCCCAAACGCCATTGAACCCATGTGGTACCTAGGAAATAACAGAAAGATTTTTATAATTAAAGCTAACAAGCAACAGAGAATTAACAATCTGAAAAACATTTTAAAAAATGCTACGGAAATTTGAAAATTAGCCTTCAGTTTTCAGTTATAGTATAGATCATTCATTAATAACAAGAGATCATGATGCTTGACATGGATTTTCATAGTGGTACATTCTGTCAGTAAGGAGATCATTTCAATCATCTTCTATCAAATTTTCTTATATTCTGACAACACAGAATGAAAGACATAAGGATAAGCTTCCATGGCCATTAAAAGTAGACCATGAACTTGCCAGATGACCAAAACAGCTTAAACACACAAAATTATGGTAATGCTAAAATATTTTAACAAAAATGTTATGCATTCAAACAAATCTTTCGACTGACCTCAGGGCTCGTCCGAGCGCGGAGGTCACGGGAAACATTGGAATGTCTGCAGGCTTACTGGAGGCCCAGTAGTAGCTGGCAAATGCTCCGGCAAGGGTCACTTGTCCAATGGCAATGATGAAGTTCATCAGCCAGAACCAAACAAACAGTTGAAATGCCTGCAGTACATATGTGTACCTCCTGCACAGGTTCACACAAACGGTACACTTGAAAATTGAGGTGTTAAAGATTAAATACAATTGCTGTAGTTGCAAGTGCACATTCATACAGTGCTACTGCTTCTTCATGAAAACTCATCACACGTGCTCCAAACCTGACTACACAAACTATGATCACCGAAAATAGTCTTATTTATTTGTTATTATTAATTAAATTTGTAACGTGCGCATGGTCACACCGAAATGTGAATCTCTTAACTGTTTGCAAAATAAAATCAAAGCAAGGACAAGAAGCTCATGGGAAGGTGGCATGGCGGCCTGTTGCCGAAAGAGGCAGTGACCACAGCAAAGCTAACAAGTGACACTGTGGAAGCACAGGATGGGACCAAACAGCTGTAGTTTGCTGTTTGGACATTAAAAATGCAGTTTACAAATTTAAGAAAATTCATTTAATAAAAAGATGCAAACCAAAATGAATGATAATGTATTATTGTAATCAATTAATTAAATTAATTACCTAAATTTCATTGAAACTAGTTCTATTTGTTTATATGAAAGGCAAAACAATTTGTGAGACACAAGTATGTAATTAAATATGTAAAGACATAAGAATTTACATACACATCACAATCTCCAGTTGTGAAACATTGACAGATAGATCCAGCAAGACCATCAGTCTAAAGAGAGGAAACAATTTTAAAGGTCATCAGTAAAATAGATCAATTTTTCTAACTAAATCGGTTAATTCAAGTCTAATTGTTCTGTATGAAACAAGGAGACATCAGGAGCTTACACGGATAAACTCCTATATAGCACCAAGACTCAAGTCTCCATCAATAATTCAGAACCATAATAATAGCAGTGCAGGGTAAACATGCCCACACAGGTATGTGTGGGCAATTGTAAGCAGTTGAACCAAGTTTAGAACTGCATTCCAACTCTTATCAGCAACAACTTCTTACTTATCTAATCTAATCCTTTCTTCATTCAAAACTCACTATTTCTCACTGGCTTTCAAACATCTAGATATCTAATTGCACTTCACCTGGAGACTGAATAACCACGCCTCTGATTCGCATTTGTGTGTGACTTTGTGCGCATTAAAAATGTTTGTAATAATGATAATAATATTATTATTAATAATAATAATAATAATAATAATAATAATAATCCAGTGCCTTTTATCAGCATGCAACAGATCAACTAATAGTCACTTCAATTATAGTCAGAATTGTAACCCCACTGGATGAGAGAAGTAGAAGTCCAACAGGTCAGAAACTAGGTCATGTCATAGCGAGTAAGTCACCTCTCTCCCGACATAATTGGGTGATGCCAGTCCCAAGCCTGGATAAGGAGGGCAAAGCTAAGCATCTTTGTTATGACCAGTGCCATTAAACAGTAACTACCTACATACTATGAGTAAGCAAGTTGAACTGATGAGTCTTACCGAAGCACCACACTTAATACTGTTGAACTGATTGTTGAACCAGCAACGAACATTCGAGTACTGGGCCTCCTCCTGTGTCTCGGTAATATTGCCAAACTGTGTTTCATTCTGAGAAAACTGACAGTAGGTGCGATTGGTCTTTGAAATTGCTGCCAGACAAATGGCTGATGCACCCCAGTAGGCCAAGACAATCATCTGCAGTAAGTAGGGAACCAGCGGCCAGAAAAGCGTGAAGATCATGTAACCAATTGCCCTGCAAAATCAGAATTTGCTAGCATGTAACAAGCCTAAGTGGAACCCTGAAACAAGTGATTAAGTAGAGAGACTCAGTAGACAAATCAACTGTGGTTGCCAAAGGTTGCCCACTTAATTGCCCAAGGTCCTATAGTGAGGATTGACTAAAGCCTCCCTAGAGTTAATACAACACAGTGAAACACCTAAATTTTTTTACTGCAATAATATTTTTACCCAAGGTAGTAAATGATCCCTCACAATTACAGAAAAGTCTGTAAAAAAATTAAAAACCATCTATCATAAATGCTTCCAATTTTAACCCCAATTTTGAAGGTAAAATCATAATCAGCAATAAGGGGTTTTCAAGTAGGCTACTTGTTGAAACTGCAGTATTATATGCCAGCAGAAAAACAGAATAAGAGATGTTTGAAACCCACGTTTCTGTACAGTTAAAATCAAAAGTCAATAACATGTCATCATCTTGCTGCTCCACCTTCTTGTGAAGTGCCAATCTAAAGCAAGGCTCTAATATGAACTTCAATTCAACCCAACAGAATATAACAGTTTGCAATATAATCTTTGCCTGACACAATTTCGCTAACTATAAACTCTAGCCCATTGAAAGTTTTATAATGTTTCATACTAAACCATCTTTGCATATACTCTAGCATGAACACTGCAACCACACTGAAAGAACTTCCATCCTAACCTGCTGCCTTCCTTAATCAAAGCGATCGCAATTCTGAGTCGATTGATGAGAAACAAGAGAAGCAAGAGTGTGATGCCAAGGACTATGGCAGCAATGATACCTGTAAACAAGAAAGATTTATTCTTTTATTTAAATAATTAATTTAAATAATAATCATTCACTTGTTGCTTATAGTCACAGGAAGGTAGTAATTTAGAGTATTATTATTTTTAACTGAAGTAGGAATGATCTGTCATAACTTATATGCAGACAGAAAATAAAGAAAATGTTCCAAAACAGAAAGTTATTATTATTGTGAGTTTTAATATTACTAAAGTCCAAAAATTATGCACGTGTGACATGCTTGCCTTGTAGCATGAAGCACATGGGTTCGAGTCCCTTCTAAGACAGCTACTGAATCGGAAACTTGGGCCAGCTGTTTATGCACAATTGTTCATCGCCACCTGTTTATGCTAAGTCATTAGATAGTGGTATGTCATTAGATAGTGGTATGTCATTAGATAGTGCTATGTCATGGGATAGTGCTATGTCTTTCCTTTTTGCCGGTGCCGGCATTGATGTGGGTTGAAAGCGCCGCTGATTTGAGTGGCGCTATATAAGTTTTCGGTTACAATTACAGTAACAATTACAATTACAATTATGTCGTGGGATAGTGCTATGTCGTTAGATAGTGCTATGTCATTAGATAGTGCTGTCATTAGATAGAGCTGTCATAAGGTACTGCTATGTCATGAGGTAGTGCTATGTCACGAGATAGTGCTATGTCATGAGATAGTACTGTCATGATAAAGTGCTGTCATGAGATAGTGCTGTCACTAATAGTGCTATGTCACTAAAAGTGTTGTCATGAGATAGTGCTGTCATTATATAGTG
Source organism: Allolobophora icterica (assembly GCA_963556255.1). Taxonomy (NCBI): domain Eukaryota; kingdom Metazoa; phylum Annelida; class Clitellata; order Crassiclitellata; family Lumbricidae; genus Allolobophora; species Allolobophora icterica. The sequence goes on along the minus strand of OY744603.1, from coordinate 56,615,218 downwards.
CTATGTCACTAATAGTGCTACGTCATGAGATAGTGCTATGTCATTAGATAGTGCTATGTCATGAGATAGTACTGACATGATAGTGCTGTCATTAGATACTGTTGTCATGAGAGTGCTATGTCATGAGAAAGTGCTATGTCATGATAAAGTGCTGTCATGAGATAGTGCTGTCATGAGATAGTGCTGTCATGAAATAGTGCTGTCATGATGTAGTGGGTGCTATGTCATGAGATAGTGCCATGTCATGAGATAGTGCTGTTATGAGATAGTGCTGTCATGAGATAGTGCTATGTCAATAGATAGTGCTATGTCATGAGATAGTGCTGTCATGAGATAGTGCTATGTCATGAGATAGTTATGTCTTCAGATAGTGCTATGTCATGAGATAGTGCTGTCATTAGATGGTGCTATGTCATTAGATAGTGGCACTTGATAAATGCAGAGATATATACGAATCTAAGTGCCTTCCAGAAGAACAGCAGTCCCTTAAATTAACCCAGAGAGGAAGCTCTGGGTACAAAGTGTTAGTGACTTCATCATTTGAGGATGGGTGGCAAGTCCTCTCCCTCACAGTCTGATCTTCCAACCAACAGTGTACAATCAATGAGCCCATTATCATTATCACTGAGTTGGCTAGAAGCACACGTGGAGCAGAAATCTAGCAAGAAATGTTTTGCCCTGGGCCTTTCAACCTATATACAAAAAATGACATGAAAGCAAATTGCTTTTATAAAGGTGATTACCAAGAGCAAGCCATGTCTCTTTCAGATTGGTGTAATATGACAGATCCTGTGTAACAATCCAGTTGCTTGTGGTATTCTTCAAGTACAAATACTTGTTGAAACAGCAGTATATGCCTGCAGAAAAACAAGGACACTGCTTGAAACCCACGTTTCTGAACAGTTCGAACGAAACGTCAATAACGTATCATCAATGGTAACATATGCCGCAGCAGTCTAACAGCGTTATGTATAATGTATTACACAACTGCTGACTGATTTATGCACATAGCAATGTGGAGCAAGCAGGTTGAGCCTCCCTTAAGACAGTTACAGTGTACTGTAAGTAAGTAAGTAAGTAAGTATATATAATCTAGCTACATGAGCAAGTTCTTCACAGCTGTTCAGCACCATCGGTTTATGCTTTGTCATTAGATAACAGTACTCAGTAAATGCAGAAATAATAAATGAAGAAATTGGTATTCGAAAAACTAATGCAATTCCACACATAAATTTATCAGATAAATATCTAATAACTGAAATTTTAAATCAGAGAAATTTAGTCATAGGTATAATATTGTTGTAAGGAAAAATAAATTTTTAATTTATGTAATTCTGCAATGGAAATTTTACAAAATAATAGTAATAAATAACTATACCATGAAAGTGCAAACAAATTTAGGCCTAAACTCTTTGGGCCAAGAATTCTGGAGGAATGATCCTTGAACGGTCGACTTAACAAAGACAAAGGTGAAATGCATCTTGAACAATTAATTGACTCACCAAAGGCAAAGAAAACAGCAAACAATATGATTGACAACCAGACAATTACTCCCGCTAACCACCTCATCAGAACAATCCAGAGAAAAGACAACACCATGGCGATCGTAACAAAACTAAAAATATACACGTTCAGAACTACTTTAATCTATCTGTTAGTATAATCTTAGCACCCGTTCTGTTTTAAGGAAATAATTAAGAAATAGCTAAAACCTGAAATCTGATAAACTTATGCCCAGCAGTTTAATACCACTGTATGGAGAAATCATTTGTTAAATAGAAACATTAGAACACAAGGATTACAATTTAACAAGAATGCAATTGCAGCTTGAGCTCCTCATTCCTTTCTCTTCCCTTGTTCTGGAAACGCCTGAAGTCCATTGTATTTGTTAGTGATAGCACTGACTTGGGTCAGGAGCGCCTCTGAATTGTTGAGAGGCACTTTTATCAGGGTATTCGCGGATACACACCTCTAGAGACAGTATACTCACCTCACAAAATATTTGTACTCATCTCCAATTTGTTTAGAAAAGCTAACCAGTAGTGTGTACTCACCTCTAATTTTACCACTACAGCCCTGGCTTTTATATATGTTTAATTACAATTACAATTACAACAATTGTGATTTCCAGTATGGCGGCATAAATGGTTTGTTATGCTTCATTTTCAGCATTTATCAGAGAAACCTTTGGAAAACTGATGCTGATATTGATAACTCACATCAGGATTAGCCACCAGGAGGCCGTGACGTCACCAAGTATCTTGATTCCATAGTCTTCCACCACATTCAATTCTTTTGTCAAATTCCTACAAGGTTCAATAAATCATTGGTAGTATAAAACAACATTTTATAAATTTGCTATCTGTCTGATCAAGATTGGTTTCAGCAGCAAAATAACCAAAAATCAATATGTTGCTCAATACATTAAACCTTAGACAATTAAAATTTGAAACAAAAATATATTTTACGCATGCACACACTCAGCTGTTTCCAAAATATCCCACAGCTAAAAGGTGTGGGCTAAGAACACTGCAAAGAAGGAGCAGAACTAAATGGATTGAAGCAGAATGGATTGAAGCAACAAAATGGATTCGAGTAACGGAATGGATTTGAGCAACAGAATAGATTGAAGCCACAGAATGGATTGGAGGAACAGAATGGATTGGAGCAACAGAATGGATTGAAGCAACACTGGCAACAGAATGGATTGGAGCAACAGAATGGAATGACGCAACAGAACGGAATGAAGCAACAGAATGGAATTAAGCAACATAACTGATTGAAGCAACAGAATTGAATGAAGCAACAGAATGGAATTAACCAACAGAATGGATTGAAGCAACAGAATGGCCTGTAGCAACAGAATGGATTTGTTCAGATAAGAACAAATGTCTACTGAGCATTCCCTGTAATTTTCAGAGGATCTAACACAGATTAAATACTTAAAGCTAATTCAGTGTTTAAAAAAAATAAAGGAAAACAACAATGGAAAGCCATTCTGTTGCTTCATTAAAGCCAGACTCACTTGATGGCCTGCTCCAGTTGATTAACAGTGATTGTCTTCTTATTCTTGTCTGCTAGGTCGGTTCCGCTGAATGGAAACGTTGTATTTTCAAAGACAGCAAATGAAGGGAGGCATCGGTAAACAACTGAAAAGAAAACCAAGAAATTATAAATTATCCAAGTCAGATATTTAATATTCATCTTTGATTTTGTTCGAGTTCATTTCAGAAATGTGAAAATATTAGAAATTTGAAACAATTACTGCTAACATTGCTAAATTTAATATCTATGACTCACTGCTAAACCTAAGATAATTACTGCTGAAATGTGACTAAGTGCATAGGAGTATAAATAAGCAATCAACAATTAAATGTCAAGGATATTTATATATTGGACATAAAAAATTATATATATTGGACAAGGGCAGCTTTTGGCAAGTGCACGTGCACTTTCTGCGGCTGGTGGTAGGGCTCTGGAACTCACTCTGCTAAGTCTGCTCTAGCCTTCAGACCTTGACTAAAAACTTGTGTCTTCCACTGTAGCCATTTTCTCTATAGGTTGTATTCATGTCCTCTCAGATTCCTTTCTTGGTTTCCAATCAGACTCACCCTGGAATATTTCACTTGCACAATGATTTTGCTTAGAAATCATTGACTCGTGCTTTCAGCATTATTAGTTTAAGAAAGTTCTTAGACTAGATCAGATTATTTGCACCAATTATATTTATGTACTAATATTATGCAATAATATTTTATGAAATATCTCCTAGCAGGTATGCTCATATTTGCCTATATATCATGTATACATATAAATATCTAAATAAAAGTTTAAAATAAGTAGTCAACAGCTACATTTATTGTGTGAATTACATTTCCATAATATTTTCCTACAGTTCAAATAAATAAATTTGCCATGCATGACTAATTGTGAGTTTGAGTATAAATATGAATTTGTTTAGTATCTCTTCAAGAAAACTAATCAGAAGTGCTTTCTGTACTAGCCTAGAATAAGACTGAGTTCACAAATTTACGATAGAGCCATTATTAAAATACATAAGGTATAAGGTATCGAACAAGAATCACACTGAATGAAACCACTGACTCAGTTATCAAATTCAGATTACACCAAAGTGTGGTTAGCAGTTGGTTTAATAAAGGATACACTAACTTACAAGTGAAAAATTAAGACTTTTTAATTAAAAGCAGCCACTGCACGTATAAAAAAATATTCTCACCAGTTTCATTATTTACTTTACCAATCATACTTGGAATTGTATCCCCTTGTTTCTTCGCCAAGAGCTTCTTGCCCTCTCTCCTGTCCAGTTCCGTAGATGCCTGAAAACCTTCCTTTTTGCCGGTGTTGGCATTGATGCGGGTTGAAAGTGCCGCTGATCTGAGTGGCGCTATATAAGTTTTCGATTACAATTACAATACTAGCAGCAGGAATACTGCAAGAGTTCCTAATATGTTCTAGTAGTGTTTCTTAAGTTTTATTCATATATTTAAATTAGTAATTGTGTTAACCTGGTTCTGATGGGAACAAGAATGGAGCGCATTCCTCATTCCTAACCATTGTAACAGCATCTAACTGAAAACAAAGCAATTGAACACAGAAGTTCTACATTCAAGTTTCCAAAACAAATAAAGAAACAAACAAATCAACAGATGAAGTGTTTGATTTTATCGATTTACAGGTAACATCAGCATACTATGTGGGCAGATGGCAAGCAATCAATATTTCAGTGTGCATTTGTTAGATAATGAGCAAAAAGGCTGCTCACTGGCAGTCTTTTTGGCTGGTAGATTGATCAAATCCATAGGTATTCATTCATGGTGCATGACTAATAATTTATGTATCTGCTGGATTCAAATTCTCTCTCCTGTCATACGCAGAAATTGGCACTATTTTACTATTTTGTCATGCCTCAATGAACAATTGTCCTGCTGAGGAATTGTGGTACTTACACTGGTCCTTCACCAAAAGGATCCTTTCATACCAGCAACTGCTGTTAAGGCACGCTATGAAAATAGATCCTTATCTTACTTAAATATATTTCAGCCAAGCAACCTTTAAATTGTCGTAGCACTTGTAAATGATCAAATATACATGTCAATAAATATGTACCTGTAACAATACACTCGTTCTAAGCCTGGTTTCTCATTCAATTGCATGCACAGAGCCTGATAGCGGTACAGCAACCCACAGAGAGTAAAACCGATGTCAAGCAAAACAGAAACATGTATGCCATGTATGAACATACATTAACCTGACCAGAAACATCAGTTAATGCAATTTACATGCATCTGTGCTTAGTTGATTCAGATTAACAAACTAGATTACCCTAGAACACTTACCGTATCTTTCGGCTTAACATCGCCTTTGCAGACAGCTTCATTTGGATCAGATGTGATTGGAGTCCAGTAATATTTGGGGCAATCTGTTACACACACCTGTAAACAATCCATTTCTTTAAACAAGTGATCTCAATTCAAAGCTCTTGTATTAGAGATGGGTTCATCACATATAGTTAGCATAGCAATAATGACTCTTTCAGAGACTTGTACCTCAGGCTAGGATGATCTGTATTCTGTGACCTAAAAATGGCGTAACAACCAAATAAAATGGGAAATGGTGATGAAGGACCTCAGCCTACATATACAATAAAACGTTGAGGTTGCAACGTTTCGTCAAAAATGGTATATTACAATACAATACAATACAGCTGTATTTCATATTGCCCTTCTTACAAAGTTCAGAAGTGCACATACAACAGAACATCGATGGTGCTGAGCAGATGTAAGTGAAGGACTTCCTCAAAGTCTTTACATTGTGACCACTCTGAGTGAGGATCAAACCTGTACTCTCCATGTTACAAACTAAATGCTCTAACCAATTGGCTGCTGTGCCCCAAAATGTAATGTATGTACATGTACCAACATGGACACATATGTACATTGTACCTCAACTGGGGATTAGGAAATGGTAGATGTTTATAAGTCATTTGCTCAAGCTCAGAATTTTGTAATCCAAAGATTACTTCTAACTTAGGTAAAAAAAACTTAAGATTATGCTAATTATGTTTAATATAACAATATTAGAAGTAATATTTAGAAAACGCACAAATGGAGACATAAGCGCATAACCTGTGGTGTAGGGCAGAACTTGAATTGAAAATTCTTAAAATCTGTAGTCGCTGACAGCGCTCCCGTTCCAACAACGCATTCAATGAGGTTGAAATAAAGAAGGAACTTCTTGTTTCTGAAATATGAATGTTTCTGAAGTTGACACCAAGACAAATAATTCTTACTTATCTGTTTGTACTATTTGTCCCAATGCTAAGAATTCAACTAACATTAAGCAATGCCAAGCATGGTTAGTCCTTGGATGGTATCTCTGTTGAATATATCACTTGGCAACCACCCAGCCCTACATCCTTTCATAGTCATTAAATGGGTACAAATGTAAGTTGGAGGTCAACAAAATGACAAACTACTCGACTGTTGCAGCCATTTTTGCACCTCAACTGAAAGACATGGGGTCAACTTAATGAATTCATTACTCAGCAACTTCTTTGGCACCTGTGTCTTATGCTCAAGGCATCAACCAATGACACAACACGTCAAACTGCACCCAGGTCAATACCAAGGAAGTAAGTCCACAGAAACACAGAGGCAGCTCTTGGCGAGTATGCCAAACACTAAAGGCAAGTCTTAAGTTGCGACCGAAATGACTTAGCAGACAGACAGATAACATGAGAGAGTTCCAAAACTGAGGCCCAACAACCACAAAGACTCGTTCACCAAGAGCAGTTCTAATTCGTGGCACAACCAGAGAAAGGCAATCAGGTGTATGTCGAATGAGAACCAATTTCAAGTGCTGTGGTTTGTCAGAGTTCAATGTTTCATAAAATATGAGTCCCAACTTGAGATTCTTTGTTAAACAGGAAGCCAATGCAAAGATTCAAGCACATGGGTTATATGCTCATATTCTGCATATCAGCTATGGCTCAAACCAGAGTTTTGAACTCTTAGGTGTTTTGCATGTTTGACTTTCTGACACCTTTAAGAAGCAAGTTACAGTAATCAAGACGACTGGAAGCCAATATGTTTCCCAGAGTTATCCTTATAGATATAGGGATGTAGGGACATATTATGAATATACATAATGCCTCATTCTGCATACATCATGAATACACATAAAATTATGAACATTTTTATTATGCCAAAGAGGCAGAAGCAACAACCAAAACCGAAAAACAACAAAAACAATAAAGAATAGAAATACATAGCGTTAACTAGAGCCAACAGCATAACAGCTCACTGTACATATGTCATCAAACTGGCTATAAAGTTGAGTAATCAGTTGAGATAATTTTTATCATGAAAACTAAAGCAAGGCAATTATCATTGTGGTAGTTACTAATAATTATGTTATGAACAACTTATTTACACCAAGTAGGTATTTGTGATTATGATTACTTAAAATATAAATTACTTAAAATTACTTAAAATAAGGCAGTTGCGATTTTTATTACTTAAAATACTATTTACTTATCAGAGTCGGTCAGACACCCAACTTCCTCTGAGTGTCCGTACAGACATAAAAACATGCATTATTAATGGGTGTCTTTTTTTACCTTTTACCATACTTCACGCTTGAAGAAATGGAAGAAAACTTACTCATTTCTGCCAACACCACAAAGAGTGCCATTGCTATCCATCGGATAGATCAAGTAGCGTGGATCCCCCATTGCAAATGCTACAAGTCATCACACAACTTTACAACATGAGACATTAAACAACACGAACAACAATGATAACTGTAACAATAAGTTATTAATTATGTTCAATTTCGTATGAGCAGACAAGACAGACAGAGATAGACAGAAGGACGGACACACCAACAGAGAGAGCAATTTACAAGTTCCATATAGCAGGAAGATAGATCTATCATGATCTCAAAGCAAATCGTTAGATGTCAAAGCCATCTTGGTCAGCTGAATATTGCTTTGTTTCAGCTAATGAACATGTCTCTTGATTATAATTTTTTGGCAATATTTAACTTTAAAGTAGCACTTTAGAAATTTTGAGTTTATTATTAACATTTACTTTAAATGTAAATGTATAGGTTTTTCCATAACAATTAAGTTGCCTCGACCCTGCTCATTTTCCAATAAATTTGATTAACATGCTGAGTTACTGCACAGGAAGGTGGTTAGGTCACACACAGATATCTAGTGATTCAGGAAGTGAATTATAAACATTTTCTGTCTGAACCATGATTTGGTAATGAATGAGGAAGCAAAGCACCTTTGGCGAACACTATTCTCTCGCTTACAGTGGTACAATGGCCCGGTTGGGTACATTGGTTTGAGTGTACCTCTGTGCATGTGGAGACTGGCTCGCATACCGAGGGTGATTTATTTAAGAGATTTGAATATCATGCTAGTATGGTCGGTACATGGGGATCTTAAATGGTGTGCCCATTCAAATGGACTTTGCCAAAAGCCATGTAAGTGTACATTTATGCCATGCATTCAATTCATCAATTCTATAAATAATGTCGTCATTAACTTTTCCCACTTTCAGAAATCAGATTAGATTTTCTCATGAGCCTTTTATTAATGCCTTGCACATTTTTTGAGCACCACTAAGCCTAGATGTTACAAGATCAGATTAGATAATATGTGTAAATTTATATATGTTTGTTGGACTGTACTGTGCATATGTTGTGCTGAGAACAATGCTTCTGTTTTCTGTAACAAAATGTAGACCCACTGTTTGTAATTGTAATAGTAATCTCAAACCGGTTACATAACTGTCAACTATTACAGACTTTGGGCACTTGTGAAACTGTGGAATGGACAAACTGAGGAGCCCGAGCCTGTTGAATTATTGCTTGTGTGTTTGTGCTTCTGTCAGGATATCCTTCAACCCCAGAACTACATCTCTGAGGATAAATACCAGTAAATGCATGCACTACACAAGTTATTATGCTACTTTACATCAATGGCCACCTTGTCCAGAATTACTGCATTTGGTCACACAACACTTAGAACGCTACACTGTTAGTGTTTTTCTGAACGCCTTTCCGAAAAGGTGCTACATACATAGCCAGATACATGCATACATACTCACACACATACATACATATAAACATGCATTTGATAATAAGACTGTCTTTGTGCCTAACTAGGGTGCAATGTTGTAGGGGAATGTCCCATCTCTGGTTTAGACTACTCCCATCCCCCACTGGACCCGAAGGATGGGGAACTTGTTTTCCCTGGCACTTCCTAAATATTGTAACTGGAAGACCCAGAAGAACAGAAGTCTTTCTCAGAGTCCACCTAATGGACCCATCTGGCCATGGCTCCATTTATTTCTGTTCGGGGTGGATGGCAATGCCTTATAAAAGACTATTCAAAACAGAAACTAGAGACAATCAAAAAGGTTGCAATCAATTTTTTAACTGAAAAGGCCGTGTCAAATACGACAAATGATGGCCTTATCGTTTACATATGTTTATTGTTTATAATACACCAAACTAGACATTCCCATTATTTTAGCTCCAGGGCTGTTAATCTACCAAGAGTTCAAAGTCCAATGGCACAGCTTGACGTTTTGATAAATTCACAGGCCAACTTTTACTATTTTCAAACGAAAACTTCAATTAATTCTGAGTTAGCCTAGTCTCAGAGGCTATTCCAAGATGAATGTGAGGTATTGCTCTAACAGCTGTTTGCCAATTTCAACAACCACCCTTTCACTTTCAGCCCAACACCAACTGTGTTGTATCATATTACATGTATACTGCATCTTGTGTAATTCACAGCTTTTGAGAATACTTATATTAATTGTCTAGATACATACATACACACATACATACACACACACACACATACATGCATCACAAAGGTTGTCATGACACCATGGCCCCACCGATAAACTGAGGGCCATAGATGTTTTTGGTCCTGACTTTTGACCCTCAAGGCCGAAATGTTTGTTCCAAAATATCGCTTGAGAAGTTCAATATAAATTGCATAGATAGAGTCAGAGAGATGATGGAACCACAGGACCCAAAAAGGTGTCATGAGAAATTCTGGAGACTGGAACTGACAATGCAAGTCTTCATGGCAAAAAAGACAACATCAGCTCCAAGATCCTCTTCTTTGAGGACTATATTAGTTTTACTAAGTGTAAACAGAAGATGATGGTCTCTGAATTCACATTCTACGACAATGCGATATATGTTGATTTTACTTGACTGGTCTGGGATCCGGACCCGGGTTGCTAAGGTGAAAATCCAACATGTTAGCCAACTGACAACATCAGGAAAACTGAGTTCCAGTTTTAAGCCACCGAGGAAAAGTCTTTTGCATCAGCCACCCTCATATAGGCTGGTAACGGCAGATGTACATACAACATGCTGGGTAAGCAGGTCCTCTTCCATACCAGACAGACCTTGTGGAGCAGTTATATATCTCTTGCACATCTGCACTGCACGGATTGTTTGTTCTAAATTAGACACATTGACCTCGGTCTGTTTAATAGTAGCTAGAAGGGTGCTATATAAATATTCAGGTACAAAGAAACACACATATGTACATACACAAATATATACATATACTTCATTATTTAATCATACACTAAACAACCCAATCAGGCAGTTATTCAGCCAGTCAGTTAACCAGTCAGTCATTTAGTAGTCGGTCAGTAGCAGCACAGCAAATTGTTAAATTATTAGCAACTTCTATTACGCCATGTCCATTGTCCAATGTACAAGGCATCAACCGATGACACACACTAAACCAAAACTATAATCAGGCAACAACAAAGATCAAACAGACAGACTATGGTGGATAAGTAATTTGAAAAGATAAGTAGTAAGTAGAGAACGAAATGGCAACAGAGCAGAATAAACATATACAGGGAAGGAATTCCAAAATTTAGGTCCAGCATAAGAAAAATCTCCTCCATAAAGAACAGGTTTGACCAGAGACAAACACTCAGATACTCACTCAGATGACCTTATTGAATAATGATTATACTAAGGAATAAGAACTGATTTTGGTAGTGTCCACAATTATTTGGCCATAATTATCAATCAATCAAGTCGTTTATTGACTGGTCCATGCTTTCATTTGCTCCCGAATTGACTACTGCAATTCGCTTCTAATTGGTCTTCCTAAGGTCCGTCTCATGCCTCTACAGTCAGTCCTAAATGCAGCTGATAGATTAATAGCACGTTTGCCACGCTACTCACGCATTTCATCCTTCATGTTTGAGCAACTGCACTGGCTTCCTCTCTCTGCACGTATTAAGTTTAAAATCCTTATTCTGGTATCTAAGACACAGCGAGGTCTTGCCCCCAAATATTTAGTTGATGTAATTCACCGGCCTCTTTCTGTCTCCTCGCATCGTCCACTTCGCTCCTCTGACAGATTTGATCTTGCAGTTCCTCATACTAGAACAGCTATGGCTAAGTCCCGATCTTTTGCCTCAATTGGTCCCTCTCTCTGGAATACACTGTCTCCTTCTACTCGCTCTCAAATTTTAATAGGTAACCCCTCATCTTCTTTTGCTTTCCTTAAGACTTATTTCTTTTCTCTTGGCCCTGCGCACTGGGAGCGCCTCTGAACGGTTCACCCTACTAGAGGCGCTTTATAAATGTTTAAATACAATACAATACAATACAATATTGAAATGAAACAGGCGGACACAAACTCAACCTGAGTTACAAACATTAATTATTCTCTGATTTGTCAGGCAGTATAATGTTTAAGCCGTTAGAGTACGGTAGTTGTTACACATTCTTATAGAGAACATGGGAGGGAAAATGTCTATCATCTTAGTATGGTAGATTGAAGTCGTGTGGTCGATTGTGTAAGTTGTATTTATTCAAACGATCAGCAGGAAATAGGCCACATAGTAGTACGTGGCCTGGGTTGGAGCAGATGGCCCTAAACAGTCAATCATATGCCACCCTTGCCATTTAGCAGCATATCGTTCAGTGTCAAAATTCAATTTCAACATTATCCTGTAGTTCTCACACATCAGAATATAATGATGTGTAAAATAAGCATAAATGTTTAAATACAATACAATACAATACAATATTGAAATGAAACAGGCGGACACAAACTCAACCTGAGTTACAAACATTAATCATTCTCTGATTTGTCAGGCAGTATAATGTTTAAGCCGTTAGAGTACGGTAGTTGTTACACATTCTTATAGAGAACATGGGAGGGAAAATGTCTATCATCTTAGTATGGTAGATTGAAGTCGTGTGGTCGATTGTGTAAGTTGTATTTATTCAAACGATCAGCAGGAAATAGGCCACATAGTAGTACGTGGCCTGGGTTGGAGCAGATGGCCCTAAACAGTCAATCATATGCCACCCTTGCCATTTAGCAGCATATCGTTCAGTGTCAAAATTCAATTTCAACATTATCCTGTAGTTCTCACACATCAGAATATAATGATGTGTAAAATAAGCATTAAACAGCCAGAAATAAAATTAATTGGGAAGAAACATGTATAAATAAACGTGTCTGCATATCACAACCAATTGTTCTACCACAACCAGAAGCTAGAAATTGGTAGTTTGTCATGATAAATATTACATTTCAGGTGACAATTTCTCTTGTGACGTTACTTTTAATGCATTATAATGATGGATGGATTACATCCAAAGTCAGCATAACCCTCTGAAAGCTGACTTTATGTAGCTTACCCTGTAGGCGTAGGGCTCTGAATTCACACGATGAAAACTTAGGCCTACATAGGCCTACATGAAACATGTGCTAATAGAGCTGTATGATTCAACATATCTGTAAAATGTATATATAGTGCAGTATTTTTAGTATAGGGCCAACATATACCATACACCACATGGTAGGGTATTTAACATAACATTCGTATCTATAGGAATTCTCCAGAAACCTATGGTCACATTATTACAGTAGATAAAATATAATGCATATTAATATTAACATCTTGCTTAAATACTACTGGTACACTCAAGGCCGTTTTATCCACTAGGCACTGTGCCTAGGGCCTACGAAACTTTCAGGGGCCTACAAAAGTCTAAAAATGAGATAAGCTTATTGAATGATTGACCAGGAAAATGGAAAAAGGAAAATTGCAAATAACAGCTCATTCAAATTAATAACTTTTGTACTGAAACAGTTTAAGTTTAAGCTAATGCGATTGCATTTAGCTTTAATGCAGAGTTGGCAGATCTATGAGTTGTGGTCTACGAATACAAGAGTGCCTACAATACAATACAATACAACTAAAAATTTATAGCGCGCTTCAACAAGACAAGTCTTGCTAGAAGCGCGTTGCGCTACATTTCTAGTCATAGTACAATGTGAATAGGTGAGTTTTTAATTTAGATTTAAATTGTGCAACAGATGCGCATTGACGGACTGTAGTTGGAAGACTGTTCCATTCTGTAGGTCCTGAGACCGAGAAGGCACGACTACCAAACTTCCGGTTTGTGCGAAGTACAGTAAAATCCCCTCGCGTGGCTGATCTGAGTCCTCTGGAATTGGAAGCAGAACATGGCGTGACCATGGATGTCATGTACAAGGGAGAGGTTCCAGAGTTGATATGGTACATGAGGAGGCAGACTTTGAAGGCGATACGGGCACGGATAGGAAGCCAGTGTAGTTGTTGCATGTATGGCGTGATGTAATCTCTAGGACCGAATGCCTAGGGCCTACAACGACCTTAAAACGGCCCTGGGTACACTCAGGCCCGCCGACAGAAATTCCGGGCCCCTAGGCAGAGCAATCACGGGCCCCTAGGCAGGGCAGTCACGGGCCCCTAGGCAGAGCAGTCACGGGCCTCTAAACTATCTTTAGGCTTTAACAGAAGAAAAAAAATTGAAAATATAAGTGCATGTACGACCATACATAATGATATTTATATATACAACTATGATTTGTTTCAGTTCTTAATTTAAAATTTATGCTAATTAAAAAGCAACTTTTCTGGATTTAGCTGCAGCAAACTCGTTTATAAAGTTGATTGCGGGCCCGGCCCGGGCCCCTAAAAATCGCCGGGCCCCTGGGCATTTGCCCCCTTGCCCCTCCCTCTCGGCGGGCCTGGGTACACTCATTAAGTAGGCCCCCTAAAGGTATGTCTGTACTTTTAATTTGTGATGCTGAAATGATATGCTATATTGTCAAATAATCTGGGACACTAAAACGATACTTTACCTGATTTTAAATACACCCTACCATGGTTTGTAACAGTTCAACGTTTTATAAGCTATAAACCCCACTTTGAAGAAGATTCTTTGCTAGACAGGAAGCTGGCGCATTGCTTAAAGACATAGGTATCAATCAATCAATCAATCAACTAGACATTTATATAGCGCACTCTTCAAGGCAACTATTCAGAGGCGCTCCCAGCCCAACCTCAACGAAAGAGAACAGTCTTAAGAGCAGAGAAGAAAGAGCTGGACGAGTCTCAAGGAAGAGACCGCAGATCTACAGGAAGGCCATTCCAGATAGTGGGACCGGCGACGGAGAATGCTCGCTGTTGCATGGTTGCAGTGCGAGCGAAAGGAACATGTAAGTCACCGTGGGCTGTGGAACGGAGTAAACGGCAACCAAGAAGTGTGGACGCTGGAAAGCAGAGCTCACGTAGATAGAAAGGAGCGCGGCCAAGCTGACATTGCCAGACAATAGAAGCAACCCGGTATACAATGCGCTGCGAAAAAGGAAGCCAGTGTATATATTTTGATGCATTACTTGCGACTCTAGCCAAAGAACTCTGAATCCTCTGGACCTTTTGCAAATTTGACTTCATGATACAAGCAAAAAGTGAGTTACAGCAATCTGGATGAATGGCAACCAATGCATCAGCCAGAGATATATCCCAGCAGACATAGGGACACAGCACCAACTTCAGACTTTATCACAAGTATGGATGTATGAAGATTTACAATTACCAGCCAAAACCTATGCTAGCCAACTGGTAGACGGACATAATCTGCATTCTAGAATATAACCCCCTTATGGCCTAATTGAACTGCCTAATTAGATATCCCCACATAATTCACTCTAGTGGCCAATAAACTCCGTGTATTCAGTGATGGGCAATAAACTAATTCCTTTAGTTAAACTTAAACTATTTTTCAACTAATAAAACAGTTTAAATAAAGTTGCCAACTGATTTTGGAAATAAGCTAACTAAACTAAAAGTAGTTAGTTCAACTTTTTACCTTCCTACATATTCTATGCAGAGACAACACCAGTGTTAATAAGTAAGTAAACGTCACGTTGAGTTGTTGACAGTGTTCAATGCGGAAGATAGTTGAATAGTTGCTGATTTTGCTAGTTAAACTTAGTAACTAAAAAATATTAGTTAAACTTAGGTTTTAACTAAACTATTTTTCTCCAGTTAAACTTCATTGTTAACTAAAAATTTCAGTTTAACTAAAAGTTAGCAACTTTTAGTTAACTATTGCCCATCACTGAGTGTATTCACATGAAATTATGATCTATACATATAGTTTCCTTATATGCAAATTTGTCCTGGTATAACGCTACGTCACAAAGCCTTTCTGTTCTATTGTGAAACCGTTTGTGACGTCACTATACTGTCGTCTTGACGACGGTCGTCTTGACGACGGCGTTCAGAACATTTTAACCAACGTCATAATTATGACGGGAAAATACACTAGTATATATATATATATATATATATATATATATATATATATAAATATATATATAATAAAAATAAATACTAAAAACTAAATAAATAATAATAAATAGTAAATCAGTGTATTCAAACGAGTGAATAATAAATAAAGCGATGATCCACGATTGCAATCATGCACAATTTAATTCATTGATGACATCAGTTAATGAATATCGAAGCATAATTAAAGGCAGTTAGTAGTTTCCTTATGATATAATAGTCCCAAGTACAAAGAATATACCTAGTCGACCAAAATAAGGGCATTTAGGGTTGGTGGTAAGATTAACCTAAAGAGGCAATGGTTTATGTTCTACGCAAAATCAGGGGTGGGGGATTATGTCTGGGGGATTTTGTGTGGGGGCATTATATATGAGGGATTATGTCCTGGGGGATTGTGTCATAGACTCTAGCGAACTAACTATTCAATTGCAGTGCATTTAGTCATGCAATCAGTAAGTCAAAATTCGCGTAAAATGTTTTTCGTCAATAAGCAGAGACTATGTATATTAACTTACCATAGATTGTGTCAATAGGCAGAGACTGTATATTAACTTACCATAGATTGTATCAATAGGCAGAGACTATGTATATTAATTTACCATAGATTGTGTCAATAGGCAGAGACTATGTATATTAACTTACAATAGATTGTGTCAATAGGCAGAGACTATGTATATTAACTTACCATAGATTGTGTCAATAGGCAGAGACTATGTATATTAACTTAATAATAATAATAATAATAATAATAATATTTATTCTTTAATTAAGCGCCTGCAAACGCACTGCGCTGTACATGTACATGTTATGCGATAAATCTTAACTACTAACAGAACAGACAGCCTGCAATACACGGCGCAAATTGCAGCCTACAAAGCATGTCCGCCTATGGGACTCGATCTCTGTACCTCTCGCACTCTACGCCAGATGTTATCCAATGCGCTATCGATTGTGTCAATAGGCAGAGACTATGTATATTAACTTACCATAGATTCCGATGCAGATGAAGACAATGACGAAGACGGCAAACAGAATGCAACATGGAATATCTGTGCAACTTCTAAGACAAAGAAATAAAACCAATTAAATAAAATATTATTATTATTAAATTTATTATATTATTATAATTATATTATATATTTATATATAATTATATTAATATTATACTAGTAGTAATAGTAGTAGTAGTTTTACATCATTATTATTGTTTTTATAATTATTACTATTATTTAACTATTATTATTATTATCATCAACATTACCGCTATTACTTTTTACCACATTATAATCATTACTATTGTCATCACTACTACTAACACCATACATAACATTATAAGTGCAAATTTTTTAAAGTAAAACTTCAAGAAAAAACTCATCAGCAGTGCTCCCGACCAAACAGGGAGGACCCAGGATCAAACAAACAGACTTAAGCACTTCTGGAACAACGAAGGTGACAGACTAATTAGCTCACTTCTGGTTTTACATGGAAGACTATTCCAGGTTACAGGGCCAACAGTGGCAAAACTTTGCCCTGAGTACTGCACGACCTGGCCCAAGGGACAAGAAGGATACCATGTGCAACCGATCAGATGGACTGCATGCAACCAGGAATGGATGAGGCAGAGATACACAAGGATCTGAGATAGGATACGGCAGCTCCCTCTAGGCAACATCGTACGAGAGTTAGAATCTTATACTTAATGCATCAAGGTATATGCAAGAGTGTCTCGTATGTATGTGGCGATATGGCCAAATTTTGGGATGCCAACAATCAGACGAGCAGATGCATTTAGAACTAACTGCAGTTTCCAGATAAGAGAGGAGCCCAATCCGGACCAAATAGCATTGCCAAAGTTGAGACAAAGGTGTGACTCAGAGCAGACACACCATGATGGATCCAACATCATCATTAATATTACAACCATCGTGGTGATGGTCAATATCACCAGAATAACCACCTACCATATACGGCTATATGATAAAAACTGTAAAAAAAATTCCTGTCCACATCAATGGCCTTTGATGCCATAAGATGTCGTTAAACTGTTGGATCCAACACCGTCATTAATATTACAATCAATACCACCATCAATATCACCTAAAACACCAACATTAGTACCAACAACATTTATCCGACCATCAGTGTTATCATCAACATCAGCTTTAACATCATCATCACCCTCAGCAGTAGTTATACCGGTAAATGTTGTCTGATTATTTAAAGTGGTTCATTCCTCATTTATCTCGTGTTACAGACGTATGTGGCTCCATTAAATGGGACTTTTTCCTTTTGGGCCTGCTTTTTGCAACCCATATTTTCTATATAGTTGTTATGATGTCAGAACTACATCTCTGAGTAGCCCCCTGGTATATAAATACCCAAATGAATGGTTCATATAGAGAAACAAAATGAATGAAACAAATGCATAAATACATTCTTTAGTACATGTTTTATCATGAGATGAATAAGCTTTAATTAACCCTTTATATGAACTATTTTGAGCTGACCTTAAACGTCCTTAGACTCCTCTATTTCGACAGAATTAGGGCTTTATGCACAGAAATTATACACAGAACAACATTCAGTGCATCTGGACCAAAGGTTTGGAATGTGCTGCTCGTTGAACTCTGTGCTCCAGAACTCTTTATTGAAAGCTTCATGAAGAAATTATAAGACTTACTTGTTCACATCATCTGACTAAGTCAAGCTGCTACTAGTGCATATGCAGTGTATTTTAGTTATATAACTTGCACTATTTAAATCTTCATATAATAATACATAAATGCATCATACGTACACACATGCATGTACATATATATACATACATACATACATACATACATACATACATACATACATGTACATACATGCATAAATTCATTTAAGCATACATACATACAATATACACGTGATTGAGCCTTCAATTACCAAAACAGAGTTTACACACTTTACGATTTGCACAGCTGAAACTTGTATACAACTGTTGAGGGTCAAAAGGACAAGATGGGAAAGGTTGTTTAGACCTACTTGATTCAGACTTGTCCCTTTCCAACTGATTATGTTGCAGGCAACTTACTTGAGTTACATATATATGTACATACAGGTACATACATACAATGTCATACATACATTCATAAATGCATACATACATGAAATGCATCCATGCATGTATACATACAATTAGGGCTGTGAACGGGCCCTCGAATACCGGGGGCCCCGTTCGAAGTGTCGGGCCCGGGCCCTTAAATCAATACCCGAAACCGGACTGAAGAAGCATAAACATTAAGTAAGTTTTAAAGCTGCCTAGACCGCCGGGGCAGCGACCGTTAATTAAGCCCTGCACAGACCGCCCGGGCAGCAATCGTTAATCAAGCCGATCTGTGAAGGAAGATAGCATGGTATGGGGAAGGGGTGATTGTTAGGCTTAGGGATAGCCGTTAATTGCATGATCAGTATTGGATGACTATTATACTGTCCTTGTAGAATGTAGAGGAAGCCAAGCCAATAATGACTAACTCTGAATTACGTCTTACTGCACAGATTTAATAACATCGTACCGGCTTTTGGGAAACATAATTTTCCGTTCTGAAGTTGAATGAAGTTGAACTTAACGAGTTGGTCTTTTGAGACTTTAAACGAGATCTCGTTATTTGCCGCGTCAATGGCGGCAAATAACGAATAAAAGCACTGATATGTATTAATAGTTACTGGATAGCTAATGGGCTCTGAAAGTTCGGATTATCGCTCAGTCAGGGTAAACCATGGGCAAAACAGAGCAGACGACAGAAGACTTGTTGAATTTTTTTTTAAACTTTTTAGTTATTTAAAATACTTTAACCATAAATCCATTGTAATTAAATTTAATAAATATCGCGAAATATAAAGTATTATATGATTTCGTTGCTTAATTATACGTCAACGAAAACTTTCTTCCCTGACCTTATTGCAGGCTGTCTGTTCTGTTAGTAGTTAAGGTTTATCGCATAACATGTACTTGTACAGCGCAGTGCGTTTGCAGGCGCTTAATTAAAGCATAAATATTATTGTTATTATTATTCTGATTCGCCGTCGGCCATAGGCCAGTGACTGAAGCGTTATCAATCCAGTAACTATTAATACATATCAGCAGTCTTGTTGTCCTCGAGACCAAGGTCTTGGTCTCGAGTGCACTCGAGTTCGTTTTTAAAAGTCTTGGTCTTGGTCTTGAGGTTCAAGGTCTTGGTCTTGAGGTTCAAGGTCTTGGTCTTGGTCTTGAGGTTCAAAGTCTTGGTCTTGGTCTCGGTCTCGCAAGACCAAGACCGGCTGTCAATATGAACAGTCATTTAACAGAACTCAAGAATTCTGTATCAAGCCTGCTTGCATCATACGACCAATATCTATGGATGGATACAAATCTTGTTGGTCAGGAAAGCCCATTGGCAGCAGCAACAGTTATTCTGTATCAGACGGTATGATAAACCATGGGAAGATTTCAAAGGACTCACTATCTGTACATTTACATCCAGTGCTTGAAAAGCTTCTGTGTGTGTGTCAGCGACGTCAGCACCTGTAGGCTAGAACGTATTTTTTTCCACATGGCGGAATTTTTATGAGGCCCCACAAGGCACGTCTTGGTCAGAAAATTCTGAGCAAATTGGTTTTTATAAAATACAAAAGGCATTTGGAGTAATAGTTTGCATGAAGGACTTTGAATACAAATTCGGATTTCTCTGCAGTTTGCATTTAAAGTTAATTTGCTTGAATAAAATAAAAGACTCGTGTTTTCATTAAAATAGCGAATATTCCGACTTGACAATTTTAGTGGTCTTGAGGTTCAAGGTCTTGGTCTTGAGGTTCAAGGTCTTGGTCTTGGTCTTGAGGTTTGGCTCCCTGTACGGCAGCGCATTGAATACAGGATCGCCTCCTTTGGTTGGCGATGTCAACTGGGTCTCGCACCAAAATACCTGATGGATCTCTTCCGGCCTGTGTCTGCTTCTCGGACTGCTCGAGTCCTCCGCTCGGTGGGGAGGGGGATGCTATCCGTCCCGTTCGCCCGTACTGCTATCATGCAGACCCGCGCTTTCTCGGTGGTTGGCCCGACCATATGGAATGGCCTTCCCTCTGAGCTGCGCCTACATCCTAGGTCTTCCTCTAGTACCTTCTATGACCATCTGAAAACTGCTCTTTTTCGCCGTGCTGGAGTCGGGAGCGCCTCTGAGTAGTTCCCTTGAAGTGGCGCTATATAAATTTACGAATGAATGAATTTCGTTGCCCATCAATCTGAAATGAGATACTGTATCTAGCTTAGGAAGAGAAGAACACTTGATTCCTCTACTGGCTTCATTCATCAGTAACTGAAAACCAACTTAATCGTTGTTGTGTTGAACATGTATCTGGGAAGTTCACTGCATTTGCACTATATAACTGTTCACATGTTTTACAATACATTTACATACGTTGCCTAAGCAGGATTTGCAGAAACGAGTTCACATTGTGGATGTAGGTATCCAAGGACCTGTTCAGCACAATTCAAGAACCTTACAAAGGCACTGGAATACGACCATTTCACTGATAAAAAAATGGAGGCTCTTAAGATAAGCTGTTTTGGGCAGAAGATGGAATTTTCAGAGGTTGATTGCTCCACGATGGTCAAATACATGAAAAGGCATCGTAGAGCAGGACTATCAGATCTCCAAGGACCACAGTACGCAGTGTTCTTTCTATTTCCTTTATATTTATTACACATTTATTAAGTGCCATCAAACTAATTTGCGAATGAAGGACTTGCTCAAGGTCCCTACACAGTAACCATCTCAAGGGAAGCTCAAACCCTACTCTCTGCATTACAAGACAAGCACCATAATCTACTGACAACTGTATGTCAATCTATATCATAGATATCACCACTCTCGATCATTATTCATATCACTTGTCAGGGCTTGCTTCCTTATGCTGGTCTTTTCACGACTCTGTCTGCTCCCCAACGAACATTCATCGATACCTCAGATTTTGCACATACAGTAAGTGCATAAAAAATACAGTAAAAGCAATGCAAGCACTTTCACAAAAGGAAAGATATAGGATGTGATTCAGGTTCTTTTCAAACGATTCAGAGAGTGTTACCAAATTCATAGCTCAATTTTCTAGTCGGTGCACAAAGTCTTTATGTTACATAGGAATCCGTGTAGTCGCGTGTTCATGACAGCATGAGAATTTCAAATGTTTCATGTACAAAAAAAAGTGTTGCTTGCTGAATGGGTTTTTCTTTAACAATGACACACCCAGTTTAGTTGTAGCTGCCTACAAGGAACATCCTGAACATATGGCATGAAGCTAAATGTGTGTGCAACAGTCACTATTCATTTTACAGCCAAGATCATAAGGGGTGTTATTAAAACTGAAATCTTTAACTATACTTATTTCATGTCCGGCAATTAAACCCTAGCCTCTGAGTTGATAGTCCAGCTCATTATGCCTCTTAGTAAAACTGAAATCTTGAAATATTTCTTTCATGCCAGGATACTGAACTCCCAACCTCTGGATTGAAAGTCCACCAGGCTAATAACTATACTAGTAAGTACCCCTTAACTATATTAGTAAGTGCCACCTGTAAACATCACATTTACGAGTTAAAGTTTAGGTCAACATGAAAACCATCTATGATAATCTCAATGACCCTTTGCAGGGCCATGGAACAGGGAGTAGAATGTTTGCTGGTCTATGTCAACTGCTTTCATATTTGAAAAACAATCATCTTTAACTGGCCAGGAACAGCAAACATGAACTGAACACACCTGGCGTGGCCAGATGATGTTATTTCATCGAGGTGACACTATCTACACATGTCATTGACAAAATGAAATGCTGCATGTCACCTATTCAAACACATGTGCCCTTGGAATTTGCCAATAATTACGACGAAACCAAATGCTCTGAAAAAATCAGATGTGTTAGTCAACAGTCATCGTCATCAATATTACCATCACCAACGTATGCCACTGGTAACACTGATGGGGGGGGGGTGGCATGGC
>OY744603.1:56479986-56587486 GCA_963556255.1 Allolobophora icterica | reverse complement strand
ATAAACATTGGACCATTATGAACTGTATAGCAGCAGACCTATTTGTTAACATCTTCATATTTTACAAGAACCAGAAGCTTTTCTCCACACCAGGCTACATCTGTAAACGAGGCGCTATATCTGCAAGTGCCTCTACCCGTCTGACATCATGGTTCTATCAATCCTTCTGAGAGGGGCCTTCAGTCAACCGAGTTTGCATACCTTTTTGGATATTCTCTTAGCAAATCAGGGATGTCATTTCAGCTGTTTCTGGGGGGAGGGGGCAAAAAAGAGGTGAAAAATTTGTTTCACCTCTTTTTGTGAATTTTTTTTCACTATGAGGGAGACAATAGTATACTGTGTCTCCCACTGTTAAAGGTGGGGGTTCTTGTCCCCCTCGACCCTTTGGGATCGCTGCCCATCTTTGTATTTAGTCTACATGTGTAAAACTGTAAGCCAGTGCTGCAAAGGAGTATTTATTTCCCTTTTTTACCCCTTTCTTCTTCCTCCTTTTCTTTTTTCCATCTTTTTTCTGTTTTCTTCAAAAATCAGGGGGGCAAATACCCTCCCTTGCCCCCCAAATGACATCCCTGAATATGATTGGCTATAACAACACGGTCGACACCTCAAGGCTCAAGCCGCGTAGACATCATTCGTAAGGTCACTAAATATATGCAGCTATACGAATACGATACACAAATACGCTGTACACAAAAGCTCTAGAAGTCGACCCTGCATCGCTTGCCCACTCAATCCAGCGTGATCGATTTTCAAACCGTCTACTTTTTTCAAATGGGAAGTTCTGAGTATAGCTGCATATATTTAGTGACCTTATGAATGATGTCATAACCCTCCCTCCCTTGTCCGCATTTCGATGACCCCTTCCTCCCCATTGCAGACGTCCTTTATGGATGACCCCTTAGGACAGGCAATAACAATTTTCAGGCACATTGGATAACACATTTTCAGATTTTTAAAACCATCTTAGCACAGTCTTAAGACAGGCAATCATCTAGTATATGCATACATGTAGATATATCATCCAAAGCACTGTTGCACATATATGAGAGTCAACATATATACTACATAATACGCAAAATATATAATTATTAAATACATACGAGAAATATGTATGTACATGTAGAATTTAGGGTGGTTCACAGATACATGGTAAAAAATAAAGTTCAAGCTAGAAACCAGGACACCCTCTCAGTTTTTTAGACCTATCAATAGTATTATTGAGACAAAATTTCAGCTTCCAATTCCAACTGGAAGACGATGCTCACGGACTATGTTACTTTTCATATACCGATAAATAGACATTAATTGCAAAAATGAATGTGTCGAGCATACAAATGCATTTTATTTCAAAATAGATCAAATATTAGTGTAATTTGACAACATATGTGATACAAGAACAGTTAGCCAGATAGAACTGTAAAATTTCAGTAGGTTTAATGAATTGGAAATGTCCAAAAGTGTTAAAAAACATCGTCCAATCCATGAATATCGAATGTCGATTGTTCTTGTTTTATAATTTCAACACTCGTTACCGTCTTTGACTCAAGAAACTGTAAGGCTTTGCAAGCACTGCGTCAACAGACCAATTGGAGAAGAAACTGCTTTTCTTCATCATTGGTTATGAGTCGGTAGAATTCCTCGAACAACTTCACACCCTCTCACACCCTATTCACCACTCTCAACCGGTTGAATTATCTCTCTACCTTGCTTGTAATCCTCATTTCTCTGGTGGAAGTGTAACAAAGGAATCACTCATCTTCAAGTATGACAGTATACTGTCAATGCTCACTGGGTTGTAAAATCACCCAAAACCCTCTCCTTCAGTACCGTAGCATCAGCTCTCACCTCCTTTCACCAGGCTTTGCAGTCATTTCTGTCGACAATCTTCATTTTATCTGTTACAGGAAGCTGGTTTGAGAACAGTGCCAGACCTACAGCCTCATCTGAAAGGTACCACAAGTGGTTTCTAGGACCTTCCTGGCAGCATTGCTGATCTCACAGTCAATAGACTCATATTGTCCTAGACAAATCCAAAGTGACAGATCTTGTTCTGGAACTTCAGCAGCAAGGGGCCTTTGTCCATGCTTTTGCGTAAACAGGGCACCAAACTTCAAAAATCAACGAATCTGAGTTTCTTCTTGAATACATCAGGTTGATCGCGAGAAAGGTAGACTTTGATTGCATGCAGTAACTTGGCCGTCCAGTGTGCTATGGCGAACTGGCCTAGGGGCTCTCCAGTGAATTATCGAAGGCTGACTTTGAAGAACAACCACCGTCAGCTCAATGAGCTCTTGGTAGTTGTCTCTGATATCTTAATCTGACTTTCTTTCAGCAAACTTCTTGAGAAAACTGACGCTGTTTCATGGAGTCTTCAGTGTCGGATATGACTTCTAGTCCTTGGAAGTTGACACGTGTCACACATCCCCAGCAGCTTTAAATCTCTTTAAGATTGGGATTTATGGTGAACAGATGGACTGCAGCACAAGGTGAAAACTTTGACTAAAATCAATTCCATTACACGATGACGGCAGGCCAACCACAGGAGCTCTCAGCCTACTTGTCTTCCAGCAGAACACACACTCCGTTTTAATGCCCAGTGTTGACAGACATTGTATTAAAGCTCAAGGCTTGAACCTTGTCAACTGTGAGTTTTCACAACTTCAGAAGAATACGAACGACCATGAATTCATTGTATCCTGTCCCAAAGGCTAATTAATTTTGGGTACAACGAGGAGCTTATCCACGCCACCACCTGAAACCAGCACTGGCAGGCGGTCGACATTTCCTGCTCCAAAGATCTTAGGCAGGGTTTTCCCAACGCAGTGTAGTACCAGTGGCTAATCTGGTACAAATTTAGATCATAAAGCCTCAGCATGCTGTATCCTGGCTTTCTTACGCACTCTGTGGATGGTTAAAAATGGCAGGGTAGAAGGATCACAGCCAAGCGCTGCGGCAATTGTAATGTAAAAATTCACTTCTGAAAACATATAAGCCAAAAACACAGGAAATGGGCACCATGACCTTGAACAAGAACTTTACACTTTTTTGTTCAAAGTACCAGTAAGTAAGTAAGTAAGTAAGTAAGTAAGTAAGTAAGTAAGTAAGTAAGTATGATAACACAACAGAAACAATTTCAAGCTCATCTCCATCACAAATGTCGACCAAGGTTTACGGCATCAAGATTTACAGCAAATACTACTATATGGTAATATTTATATGTCATTGAGCACCGTCTTCTAGTTGGAATAGGAAGCTGAAATTTTATCTCAATTATACTATTGACAGGTCTAAAAAACTGAGAGGGTGTCCTGGTCTCTAGCTTGAATTTTATTTTTCTGGACCACCCTAATGTAGATACGTACTGCACCAGTAAATGGATCTTGGCATAAAACCCAGTTGTGTCGAGTTCAGTACATAATGAATTTAATCTCTTAGTTCCCAATTGTTATTGTTAGTTAGTTAGATAATTAGTTAGTTATCTACAGGGTATTTATTCACTTTGATATAGTGCCTTGTAAGTTAGACACTTGCTATCGTACGTTTTAAGTACCTCACAAAGAGCACAGCATACATTAGGTAAAGGATGTTGCTTGAAATTATTTAAATAATAACACCACATAAATGAAAAAACACTTTGTAAAAGTACTTTATTATGCATAAGACATCCGTTTATGTAGTACATCAAGTCAAAATGTTAATAAGTGTGCATGTGTAAATACGTTAGGTTTACACAAATCTGCATGCTATTTATATACAGTGTACCTGCAAAATACATGCACAGACCTACCAGGGTCTATATATATACATAGTGTTGATGTTCACTGATATGTGTATACAACTATGCATGTACAATTGTACATGTACATACATTACATTCACAATTAGGTGCTACAGTAGGTCTGGACAGGGGTTGAGTCATGTATTTCTTTAAAGTCCCCATATGTTGGTCAAGTACCATACTTATTACACTGCAAAGCAACATCCATAGTTAAGGAAAGGAATTGTCACTTTAATATCAGGAAGGGTATAGTACAATTTGTACAAATCCGGGTAGTGAACAGACTGTGGACATCATAGCTGGCTACATCCTTATACTGATGTGTGGAAAATCCTGGTAATAACTAAGCATTCCACTATCACCAAGAGTTTGAATTTTGTATCTAAAGTAAATTGGCAAGTCCATAATGTGCGTTCATGACTTTGAGATTCAGAAGGCTCACAACCTTGGGAACTAGTTGCTTATTAAAAGATCAGGCCACAGGCTCGAGGATGTGACAGACATTGGATGTAGAGTAGACTGCTGGTTTCAATAGTATTTCTGTTTAAAAGAAAAAAGTACACACCGAGAATAACCACACTTAAAAGTACACGTGAACTAAACAATTTGCTGCTTGTTACAAAATGTTTCAACCATCATTCTTAGTTTGCACACTGTTACAAGTAGTAGTGAGAAAGTTGTAAAAACTTTTCATGCTTCATGCCTCTAATCATATTTTGTGAGCTGTAGTTGCTTGCTAAAAGACTAGGTCACAAGCTTGAGGTATGATGGGCATTAGATTTAAACAGCTGATTTTAGTATTTCTGTTTAAAACAAAAAAGTACATCGATAATAAGCACAACTAAAAGGCGCACGTGAACTACTTCAATTCACTGATTGTTACAAAATGTTTCAACCATCAGTCTTTGTTTGCACAGTGTTAAAGCATCATCTCAAAGAAAGCTTTCTGAAATTAAACTACCGGGTAGTTCATACTTCACATACATACATGTACCAAGCACAGGGGCATACAGTAAAGGTTGGACAGTGAAAAACAACCGCAAGAAAAGGACAACCTCTATTCAACTCAACTCAAAACTTGGTGCAAAAGCTCTTCGTTATGAGTCCAATCCTATGAGTGTAATCCTAGTTCCACAGTTGCTTGTTAAAAGACTATGCCATGTACTATTAATGTCAAATACTCAAAACGCATCAGTGAGTTTGCAATATAAAGTGTTACTTATTCCATGGTATTGGGTTCTTTCAATGATGGCTTATCCCTCTGATTAATATGATAGTAGGTACATTATTTTCTCATATTTATTACTATTACAAAACTGTGCTGTTTATATGAGTGTGACCAGAAAGGATTAGCTGTAAATTGTTCTAGCAAAATCAGAAGTGAGAACAGTGTTACATAATCTTATTTTAAGTACTTAACGGTGCTTTATAGTTCACAGAGTACAGAGGGACAGCAACTAACATCAAGACCTAATCCGAGCCAAACAAGTAAATACATACACACATACAGGGCTTACAGGCAGACATATACACACATACAAAGACACATACAAAGACACATACGCACACAAACAAAGACACATACGCACATATACAAAGACACATACGCACACATACAAAGAAGCATACAAACATAGAAGGAGACAAACAAACGGACGCGATGCTTTCCGGCATATTCGCTACAAAACACAAAATTAAAATATTTAGTTGTTTATTTCGAGGTGTCGTTTATCTCATGAACTAGAGCCAATTCGAAAAAAACCACTTCCATTTTTGAATTCAGCGACCCAAAAATACCAAAGAATTCCTCAAATATCCTTGGCAACGAGAAAAAATTTTTTATTTGTTGACCAGTGTTATCTTAGTTTTTGCCACAACTGGACTTGGAAATGGGGGCCTCATTTAGCGGGACCTGGGTTCCTTGGAGATCTCCCTTTGACCCACTGCACCAGTGATCTAAATACAAATTAATAAGTACCACTGTATATTTATGTTACTATGCCTATGGTATAGTGTTACTATCAAATAGTAGATACGTACTGCACCAGTAAATGGATCTTGGCATAAAACCCAGTTGTGTCGAGTTCAGTACATAATGAATTTAATATCTTAGTTCCCAATTGTTATTGTTAGTTAGTTAGATAATTAGTTAGTTATCTACAGGGTATTTATTCACTTGTAAGTTAGACACTTGCTATCGTACGTTTTAAGTACCTCCAAAAGCACAGCATACATTAGGTAAAGGATGTTGCTTGAAATTATTTAAATAATAACACCACATAAATGAAAAAACACTTTGTAAAAGTACTTTATTCTGCATAAGACATCCGTTTATGTAGTACATCTAGTCAAAATGTTAATAAGTGTGCATGTGTAAATACGTTAGGTTTACACAAATCTGCATGCTATTTATATACAGTGTACCTGCAAAATACATGCACAGACCTACCAGGGTCTATATATACATAGTGTTGATGTTTATTGATATGTGTATACAACTATACATGTATATACATTACATTCACAATTAGGTGCTACAGTAGGTCTGGACAGTGGTTGAGCCATGTATTTCTTTAAAGGCCTTATATGTTGGTCAAGTACCATACCTATTACACGGCAAAGCAGCATCCATATTTAAGGAAAGGAGTTGTCACTTTAATATCAGGAAGGCTATAGTACAATTTGTACAAATCCTGGTAGTGAACAGACTCTGGACATCATAGCTGGCTACACTCTAATACTGATGTGTGGAAAATACTGGTAATAACTAAGCATTCCACTATCACCAAGAGTTTGAATTTTTTATCTAAAGTAAATTGGCAAGTCCATAATGTGCGTTCATGACTTTGAGATTCAGAAGGCTCACAACCTTGGGAACCAGTTGCTTATTAAAAGATCAGGCCACAGGCTCGAGGATGTGACAGACATTGGATGTAGAGTAGACAGCTGGTTTCAATAGTATTTCTGTTTAAAACAAAAAAGTAGACACCGAGAATAACCACACTTAAAAGTACATGTGAACTAAACTATTTGCTGCTTGTTACAAAATGTTTCAACCATCATTCTTACTTTGCACACTGTTACAAGTGGTAGTGAGAAAGTTGTAAAAACTTTTCATGCTTCACGCCTCTAATCATATTTTGTGAGCTGTAGTTGCTTGCTAAAAGACTAGGTCACAAGCTTGAGGTATGATGGGCATTAGATTTAAACAGCTGATTTTAGTATTTCTGTTTTAAAAAAAGTACATCGATAATAAGCACAACTAAAAGGCGCACGTGAACTACTTCAATTCACTGATTGTTACAAAATGTTTCAACCATCAGTCTTTGTTTGCACAGTGTTAAAGCATCATCTCAAAGAAAGCTTTCTGAAATTAAACTAGTTCATACTTCACATACATACATGTACAAAGCACATGGGCATACAGTAAAGGTTGGACAGCGAAAACACAACCGCAAGAAAAGGACAACCTCAACTCAACTCAACTCAAAACTTGGCTGCGCAAAAGCTCTTCGTTATGAGTCTAATCCTATGAGTGTAATCCTATTTCCACAGTTGCTTGTTAAAAGACTATGCCATGTACTATTAATGTCAAATACTCAAAACGCATCTGTGAGTTTGCAATATAAAGTGTTACTTATTCCATGGTATTGGGTTCTTTCGATGATGGCTTATCCCTCTGATAAATATGATAGTAAGTAGGTACATTATTTTCTCATGTTTATTACTATTACAAAACTGTGCTGTTTATATGAGTGTGACCAGCAAGGATTAGCTGTAAATTGTTCTAGCAAAATCAGAAGTGAGAACAGTGTTACATAATCTTATTTTAAGTACTTAACGGTGCTTTATAACTGATTTAACAATGCTCCTTTATGAAACATTTTTGAGTTTTTACAAAACAAAAATTCAGAGACATTGTTGACAAGTCTAAGAAAGTTTCACCGTTAGTCACCGATAATTTTACATTTTTCTAACATGTGAACAATCTTCTCCAGTTTGTGTTGAGGAACATGAACATCACTCTCATCAGTATGGGCTCAAATCTGTCCAGTAATCTGTATCGCCAACACCATAAGAGACTAGAAAACAATTTTACACAGCTTTGTACATTCTTGCACAGTTATTTGTAAGTTACAAGATATTTTGATTACGCTATGAGACATTAAAGTAATTTGATGCAACTCACACAACTGGAAAATGATAAATGAAACAAGTTTTAAATACATTAAAACAATTTTTCAACAGGCATTGTGATGAATAAAATTGGACATGTCGTTTTTGATTGGAATCAAAAAGCATTTGATTCCATCAATCCGACTTGAATTGAGTTTGAGATTTAAAAAAATGTAAGAATCAGTGGAACTGCATGACTCAAATCACAATAAATAATAATGGTCTTTGCTACTGGAATTAAAGAGCATTTGATTCCATCAAAATGCCACTTAAACTAAGCTGAAATTCAGAACAGGAGAAGTTAATGAAAGTACATGACTTGCATCAAAATACACAGGACAAAAGTCAAAAGATACTTGTAAACAATGGTAAATGGCCAACTGAGAAACGAAATATGGCAGATACTTGATATGGTTCCAACACAAGGATTATTTCAAAAAGAGAACACAATTTAGTGCAAATGCAAGGTAATTAAGTAAGTATATCCTTTATTTGACCAACTGCTAACCGCACTTTGGTTTACATACTTTAGTATTTGTGCTACAAATAAAACTAACTTGTCACAAATGCCTGTCGGGCTATAGGTTCAGGCATAACCTTCGGAATAAAGTTCTGTGACTAGCTAGGCCCTACCTATACCAAAGCTGGTCAGAGGGCTGGCTTTTCACAGTGTAGATTACCAAGCTGTTCTTGTCAGATTGAAAAGATGTCCGATACTGCAAAAATCTTGATACCCCCATACACAAATACAAATGTTTTACAACAAATATCAAGTTCATTTAAAAAAAAACTTACATTTCTCACGGTCAAGACTGCTCACAAACAATATAAGAATTATGCAGGCTACTTTCCCTGCTTCAACATCTGCAATAAAAAATGTGATCATCCAAAAAAAGTACCAATACAAAACCAAATGATAACACTGTATTAGGGAATATCTAATAACCCATACTTGACAAAAGATTCTGAAGGCTTTGCATGGGAACCATTGGCAAATGAACTTAAACAGATAATCCAGAGAAGCAGATACATATTACCAAATGAATAAAATTTGAATCTTTACCCAAAACTTGGAGCAACAGCAGATGTGGCATTGAAGTTTTAATCATTGCTGTTTAACTTTTGGGTAGCAATATTGACACAAAACTTTTATCTCGCATACAGTCAAGAGCAGTTCAAGCTTAGTTTATACCTAATACTGCTTTAATGCCTGTAAACAACAATAATGTTTCCTGTCCAATAAATTTTCGCTGCTCGAACATTTTTTCCAAATTATAAAACAACAGGCTAAAAATATAATCACAGTTTTCCTCAAGCTGTTTACTGATACCAAAAACATTTCTAATGCATTGCTTACAACTGATGTAATTGACAGCAATTTGTTAACAAACTAGCAAAACTCAACACATCATGGATATAATTATCATTAGTAAATGTGCTATCAATCATTACAAATATTTGTACACATGAAGAAGATTAAAATTTCTTAGTTCTAAGCTGTTTCAGATCTACACAATGATGAACAGGATGCTGGTTAACAATTGCTCATACTAGCACTAAAGTAGCTTTCAGATCATTTAGATGAGTGCAAGTTAATGAAAACAGAACATTACCAAAATATCTCACACTTAATTTTTCCTGACAAACTTTGAAAATCAGTACAATACGACTACTTAGTGCAGTAAGTTGTTTTTGGCCATAGCATAAGCAAACTGGATTAACAAGATTCACTTGCTGTGAATGGAATAACATAACATCATAAATACAGATCAATTCTAACAGTACCAGCAAACTTCATCAAATTTAACACCCCTGCAACAAATCTCAACAACTTGAGCATTGTTTGTACATCATAATGACAAACTGGTTCAAGCTGTATTATTATTCATTGTACTGGCAAGATGCAAAAATTAATTTTTGAAAATGCACATGCAAGTATTAATATTTATGATGTCTGACATCCTTGAATATGACATACAATCATGAGAAAACATTCACTGTGCCAGGCTGATGCAGATTAAGTGTTACGCTTTGTTACAATGGGAGATTAGAACAGTTTCTAAATAAAGACACTTGGGATATTATAACAGAGCAAACCAGAAATACATATTTATCGTGATCTATTACATCAAAAAGCCATCTTGTGCAATCACCTTCAAGAAATCGTTGAAGACCTCATTATAACATTTTGGAATGTAAAATTTATTTACAACCGAATCTGTAGTTACATCAACATTTTGTCAGGCTTCACACTTTCCATAACTGCATTACATTAAAAAAAATGTAAAACAGGGTTTTCATTGTTCAGAAGAATCCATCTGCATTGGAAAACTGCACTTTTCAATTATGTCCACTGAGACAGTGGCGGAGTGGCGGTGATCTTGTTTGACAGGTGGGGGACACTTTTGAAATGCTCTGGTCAAAAAAGAGTTTTGAACTGATCTGGTCAAAAAAGAGTTTTGAACTGATCTGGTCAAAAAAGAGTTGTGAACTTGTCTGGTCAAAACAGAGTTTTGAACTGATCTGGTAAAAAAGACTTTTGAACTGATCTGGTCAAAAAAGAGTTGTGAACTTATCTGGTCAAAAAAAGGTCAAAAAAAGTTTTCTTACTCATTCATGAAAAAATTTGTTGTAGAAACTTTTTTCGCACTCACACGCGATAACATTGTTGACCATTTTTTGGTGTTTCTTCAAAATTTGGGGGACAAATGCATGGTTTGTCCCTCCACTCTTAAAGGTGGGGGTCTTGTCTCCCTCGACCCCCCTCCGGGATCGCCGCCCATGACTGAGACCGTGTTATCAACTGCACTATTTACTATTCTATAACACTTGTACTGATGAATTTCTGCCTTAAAAATCCTGTCAGTTTGTTAACCAGTTTGTAATCTTTAGCCTCAGGTAGTTCAGTACTAATTTAGAATTTTTCAACAGTGCTGCTTCCTTTCCAGTGAAAGTCTTGTAGCACTGAAGAGTCCCCAATATTTTCCCTGCATCTTATCTCATAGTACTGAACAATTTTGCAGCACTGAACAAAGTCCCCCATATACTGACAAAATTACAGTTAATAGTTTTTCATACCAAGTGTCAGAAAACATGAATTTTCATAAAATGCAAATTTCTGAGTATTGAAATTTTCCTGTTTTAATAAGGCCATATAACAACAGAGTACAGCAACCTTATCGCAAGCAAAGACAAATTATTTTATCAGTATCCACAATACTAAAATGAAATATTTTTTAAAAGTACCATTAAAAACAAGTTAAGGATATTACACGAAATGCAATTTTTTAAAACATTCCAGCCATAATAATTAATTACAAACAGGAATCAGTTAACTGTACTTAAATAATGCTTTTAATTAAAACTATTAAAATACTTATTTCACAAACGAGATTGCTTAGCCCTTTTATGTTCTGTCCACAAGGCAGCAAATAACTAAACTTATATATTCAGTAAAAACATCTTATAAATGTACATATACATTCACATAATGTATATGCATATGTCAATACATTTATACCGTAACATTAACGTGTAATATACAAAGGGAAAATAATGAACGTAAGAAATTAGAGACTACATCACAGAATTGTAATATTTCCTTACAAAACAGCATTAAGTATAAAGCTTAAGACTGTTTTGGTATCTTGTTTTTCTTTCCAAGTATGTTCATGAGTTCTTTGTTCATGTAGTATGGCTTTGCTGCAGATCCATCGTGACGTTCAAGGTCTTCCACTGCAATATAACAAGACTCAACTTAATTTATGATGAGATTGTAACGAAAGGCTACAGACCTACTCCTCATTCAACTCAAGACTGACCTTCCAGTTTTAGGTGAATTGGGTTAGAAGTTACATCTAGAGAAATGGCTTATACCTTCATGGCTGATCCATTCAGATGTACCTTGCACTCCTTGAAATGCTTCATGATTACCCATTCACTTTTATACATGACTTGGCACGAGTGACATATACTACATTAACTCTAGCTTCCTAACAGACAGCTGAACAAGTTTACTTACAACAGTGATAATGCATAAAATACCCAAATGATGGATACATTGGTCCAATGTTTGTCCAACTATATGTGGAAATAGATGTCAGCATGTCTGTCTCTCTGTTAATATAACAGAATTGATATGTTTCAGTCCCGTCTGTTCGAGTCTGTGCTTTGGAGCCAGACCAATCTGTCTCTTTGCTGTGGAATAATCATTGATACTGATTAAATACAAACTGAAAAGTTCAGATTTTTATCCGTAAGTCTGCCAAAATTAAAGACCATCTTGTGTCCAGATAAGCCAATCGAAATTCAGATGGCCATTCCTGACAACATACTCCTGCTGTCTGAGCTGGACTTGTGCACTGTCTGTTTAAGTCTGAACCATAAGGCCATCAAAACTTTTCTGTCCTAGTTAAAAAACTTTGCTGTTCTGTGTGAAGTTGCCTAAAATCCTCTTGTTTCAATCAGCTGCCTTGTGTGCCTGTGTATGAACTGGTGAAATGCAGTTCACATGATTGTCCTCAAGCACCATTGTTGGTAGGCATCCAGTTCCTTGTTCAGGGCCCTTGTCAGCATCCAGTTCTCGATCCTCATAGAAAAGCACACAGTAAACAGTTGGAATTGCAATACTACAAACAGCCTGGTTAAGGGTCTTTGTACAGTCACAAGTCACCACTAGCCTTCAAGCCCAGTATCAGCTTCAACATTCGACCAGAGATAGGCGAACCCTCCTACTAGTTTCAAGATGTAACCCACCACCTGCATTTGATCCAACTGTTGAGATGGTTCCATCGCTGACTCAATTTTGGTCTTTGCCCAGTCGATTTAACTTCCAAACTGGTGTGCTTCTTGGTCCAGTATTTAGCATCTTCAGAATTTCCACACGAAATTTAGCTTCTGTGAAGTACGTACAGGCAGTGCAGGCACTATATCAGATTTCTGACACAAACATACATATTCTGGTTGACCAACAAGGCCATTCACATTCATGTTAAAGAAACCAAAAGGAATAAAGATCAGACTCACAAAAGCAAAGAAACAGCGTGTCAATGGCCATGTCGTAGACACTGAAGAAAGCAGTTGCCACGATATATGTAGCACAGATGATTATCTACAAACAACGACATTAAATGTTTTTTGGTCTACAAGCCACAACATTAAATTCTTAGTTCTCCATTCAATTCATTAACTTGCACCTTTACTAGTTAGTAGACTTCCAACTATAATGATGGCAAGTAAGCACCAAAAACATGGCCATTCTGGAAACGTTTCTGGTACTTGTAATTTCTTCTTAAAGTTCATCTCAAAGTGGATTTTGTTTGATAATTCTTGTTTGTTCAGTTTCTGTGATCAACGACATCTTGAAGTTTTCTGGATTTTGAGTTAAGGATGGTTTTTTCTTCTTGCCTTGTGCTCAGAATAGTCCATCTCTATGCAAGGGGATGACAGGTTCCAGACTGGAGGTAGCAGCTTAAACCTACAGACCTATGTATACTGTAAAAGGGTGAGGAGAGGCTTTGGAATAGTATTAACAATCTATTAACTTTCATCAACAGACAGTGTTTGAAACCAATGATGGTAAATTTGTCTAACTTTCTGTTTAATTGAACGCAATGACAGTAGGCCAAAATGTATTTAATTCTATGCTTAGTTCTGTGTTTAAAATTTCTAATTTCAGACCTGTATCAGAATGTTTCATTACTTAAGTATACAATTTTCAAACAGATGAAAAGATTGGTACAGCTGTGCTATAAATGTTGCCCACTCTTTAACAGTGGCACTACAATAGCACTGTAAAAGCCATTAGTTGCATTAGCATATTGTATGTTGTAAAACAGCATACGAGAGTTTCAGCATAATATAAAAACAGTGACACGAACCAGAACTGGAATCAGATAGTAGTTCAGCTGGAGTTTGGGCAGAACTTTATCGATTCCTGGAATTTCTCGAGCAAAGAAGAAGTAGGCAAGAACTCCTGTAAAATGATATTTAAGCACTTATTAACATGGTTGATAAATAATGATGTCACCGAATATTCCTATAAATCTGCAGATGATTTTTTGCCAAAAGTTAAATAATAGTCTGACAGTTGTGGATGAACGATGACACAGTGGCCAACTGGGTATGTATAGCAACTGCACCTAGATATTTGTAAAGTATCTACTAAGAACCTCTCAAAGGTGCTTGGTTCGGAATCCACTGACTGCTGGTTTAAGCCTACTGGGTGGACTCCATGTAGTGACCTTGTTCAAGCTGTTCATGTATTTATGTCTCTGTCAACACCAAGTCATGTAAGTTGGTACCAGCATAAGCTGGGAAGTAAATGACAAGTCCTAGTTGATTGATGGCCGTGTTTCCAGGATCTTGGGATTTGCACACTGCCAGAAGTGAGTGCTTCCCTGATGTTCTACTGTGGAGTCTTATCAACTGTGATGCAGGCAAGTACAACAGTGAAATAGAACAATGCTAAGCATGGTTACTACTTGGATGGGTAACCAGGCCATCTGAGATAACTTAGCCTGCAATGTGTGCCGGGTCGTTAAGCAACTAAACATTAGTTGACAAAGGTACACTTTGTTGGTTTGCTATGTTTGTGCTTTATCTGAATGACCCCATGACTCTGGGATCAAGCTTCTCGGAACATTCTACAGAGACACATGAACAAGTATGTTTATCTTAATCACTGGTCTAGCAAATATTACTCACAATGCACAAGTCTTGAATATTTGGTCAGTCGCTTAGTCATCCGACCTAGTTGAGCTGCTACTAGCACATGTGTGTTGTATTTAGTTATATTAATAATAATAACAATAGTATATTAATTCATCAATTAGCAGATCAAAAAACAATAAATATGTAATGTAACGTAATTCAATGTAAATCTTTAAAACTTCCCAGTGCCACTTACAAACTGCATCAGGGAGACCAGCTTATTTACCAGTGCTATATCACATCAGGTCTGCAAAAGCTGGGTTGTTTGGTTCATTTTAGTACCAGGTTCGAATTCGGGGAGAGTCAAGTTGAGGAGACAGCACAGTGCTAGGGTGGAAATTGGTGGTGGTGGTCACAGTGTGGTGTTGGACCCAGGATGGAATATCTTGAATAGTTCTGCTTTCAGTCTCAAGTGGAAAGTTGAGGGGAGAGGGCAAGCAGATGAGTGTTGAGATTGACTGGTGAGAGGACCATGAGCGAACTGGTGAAGATCCTTTGGGAGTTCGTTCCAAAGAAAAGAGGCTGTCATTGATGAAAACATAATTTAATAAACGATTAAAAGAGTGGGTCAAGATGCACATGCACTTACCAATTGCGCCAGTGATGAACAACTTGCTCAGGAATAGCAGGAAGTCAGCCACTTTGTCAATAACGACAACACTGAGATGACAACAACAACAACAGGTGACAACAATGGAAATCTCTAGCATAAGGTTTGCTAGGTACCATATAAGGTTCAGACACATACATATACACATGGCACTTGACTCAAAGGAAACTAAGAATAACAATCAATCAATCAATCAATCAATCCTTTTATTGAAGCCATTTGAAGTACAAGGAAAATACAACATATATATTTTATTTTTGCATGTATTTAATTTATTTATAAATATTTGTTGTCAAACATCTTTTGTGCTGCTTTTGCTGCAATCAATTATGAAATATTTCTTCACCTCTTCAAACACTAGTTTGGCTTTCTGGCCCTGTTCTGAGCTGGATTCATCTTATCTGCACCTCAGTCCACATCAATCTAAATCGATTGATGTGGACTGAGGTGCCAACTGTCTTGAACTTTGCGATTCTACTCTTTCTCGCTGTAAGTTTTCTAGACTACCATTTGAACACTGATATTTTGTAGGCACAAGTATTTCTTTCACTCGATAACTATTTATCTAATTAGGTCAATTGAGTGTTGATAGTTCCAAATGTATATGCAATTTGGGCATATCTTTTGTTCCACCATATCCTGTGACCATGTCAAACGGTTTGCATATTCAGAAAATTTGTAGAATCAGATCTTATATGCCTAAACTGTAAGTCTTACTCGCAAATGCTCTGGTTTCTTATTCTTGTATTCTCATAATCGCGGAATTCACTGCCCAGTTTTGTGCATTCTGTTGGCTTTCTAATGTCATTCAGAACCAAACTTAAAACTTAAACTCGTCTGTTTCAGCTTACTTACCCTCTGTAGTTCGGTTTCTGGTTTCTCTGACTTTTCTGTGGTCGGTTCAACTTTCTGGAATAGGTGACCTAGCATCTTAAGACACGAGCTTCTTGGTCTCTCTTTACCTCTATTCCAAAAGCACTTGAAAACTATTCTGTTCAATCCTGGTCATCATTAGGTCAAGAGTACGTCTGATGAATTTCTCTTGACAAGGTGCTATATAAATCTGTGATTACATTACATTACAGCGGATTTTGACTTGGCTTCTCTAATGGACTATGACTGTGACATTGGTTCACTTGAAAAGACCATCAACTGATGCCTAGTGCATTGTGATAACAGCGCTATCGAAGTAATTACATTAGATTAAATTAGATTACAGTTAGAGGATTGACAAATCCTAACCGGATTAGATTTCGTAGGAGAAGACTGAAGGCATTCTTGGCTGAAGTGCAGAAGTTCTTTCCATAGACGGCAATCTGAACAGAACATATCAGGAAATCTTTAGTTTTAACAAGAAATTCTCAATATTAACTAGAAGAATGAAAGCCCATAAAAAACAAACAAACCTGGGCCATTATTTTTGCTATTTTTAAAATAGCTACTTAATTATAGTATACCATAATTATTATATTATAACCAGGGCCAGCGCCAGAGTATTTGGCGCCCTAGGCGAACCTGTCGCACTGCGCCTCTGGCAAGTGCGATAACTAGGCCTAATTAATATTGAATTAATCAAGTTAATATAAACACACAGGAATGCAGCCGAATGCTGCATCTTTAATTTAGTATCGTCGTTCATTGTAATCATCTAAGAATCATTATTGCTTCTAAATTAAACAAAAATATGGCATTTAATAAATTTTAAATTTTAAAGTTAGCCATAATTAAAGTAATAGTCTGGAACTGCATTAGCTATGCAGCCTATGCTGTATGGTCTAACACATTTAATGGGAATTTAAAATGTAAATATTAATTAATGATACAGTGCACTGTTTCATTTGAACACTTAGTAGGCCTAACTCCTGTGGCTACGTTTACTAAGTCCTAGTCCTACCTACGTGCGAAGTCTATACAAATATAATGTAATTTCAAAATTTGATTTTTCGCGCTTTCTCTTTAGCAAATGTAGAAACGAGAAGCAGATTACGAGAGACAGACAGACAGAGATAGAGAGACAGAGTGAGTGTGTGTGTGAGAGAGAGAGAGAGAGAGAGAGAGAGAGAGAGCGAGAGAGAGAGAGAGAGAGAGATAGAGAGAGAGAGAGAGAGAGAGAGAGAGAGAGAGAGAGAGAGAGAGAGAGAGAGAGAGAGAGAGAGAGAGAGAGAGAGAGAGAGAGAGAGAGCAAAACACAGACAAACAAGGCATACTATTTCAGGCATATCTTAGCGCTGGGGCTGTGAGATTATACGGTTGAAGTGTGCCGTGGTTGTACATCTAAAAGAAAGAATCTGGCTCATGTGCAGCTGGGGCGTTCGCTTCGACTTGGGGTCGAACAAGGTCAATTACTCCGACACATCAGGGTAACCTAGTACATGTATAGACAAATACCACACATACAATATGTCTGTGGCCCTAGCTGTGTATCAGTATCAGATATCATGAGGCATCCCGGCCGCATCCGTCATCATACAGACTAGTTCAGACTGCAGAGAGGGGGTACGACATACACGCAGTACACTGGCTTTTTGAACACCATAGGCAGCGACTAAATATGTCATCAGATGGAACAATTAACCAATTTTTAAATTTGTGCGCTTGGAGGAATATGAAAGAATAGGGCCCTAAAGCAGAATGTGACAGGGGCTGCGTACGCACCTTAAGCGCCTTGTATGGCTAGGCCTACGCCTCTGGACTGGCAAAACGGCGACAATGGTTTAAAAAATATTTCTTTGTGTAACTTTTCTGCCGCCCCCAGAAATGTGCCGCCCTAGGCGGCCGCCTAGTTCGCCTAGTGGTTAAACCGGCCCTGATTATAACATGTATTATATATTATTTATTATGGTATATTTTACATTAATATTATAGTCATCATTACAATAAATATTATAATTATAATTACTACATATAGCTGTAATTATATATATATATATATATATATATATATATATATATATAATATATATATATATATATATATATCATATATTCATGTTGTGTCAAATAAGACAACTCACCATAATGTAAGCATTTTTGTTGATGAATTTTAGAAGCTTCTCTAGACAGTAGAAACAACAGATGAGACACCTAGCGACAGACAAGGAAAAATCAAACCCAACAAATGGTCAAGCAAATAAATTACTTTTTAGGATTAAAATTTTAAGTATTGTGATCAGAATCAAACAATTATATTACACCATTTCATAGAAACGCCTCATGGACACTCAAGATCTAGCAGCACCAACTTAACATTTTCAACTTCATAATTTTATTATTTTTATATGAAGATTTATAAAGCTCAAGTTAATATAACTAAATACACTGCATATGTGCTAAAATACACCACATTACGAATCAAGACAAATAGGAAGAGTTTCCAATCCAAACAGCAACTGCTCAGCTTTACGTAATCCAACTCATTATTATTGTATTATTGACCATTATTATATTATCTATCTAAACAAATGAGCAGGTGCCTAACAGGCTGGCAAGACAAGTGTTCTATAAAATCTTGATAATTGTACTGTCACATGTTTCAAAGTTACTTACTGTGGTCTGTCAGTGCGCTTGTCAATAAACACGAATATATGTGACTTGCTCTGGCAAAAGGAGGCGGATGTCGCCAATGATAAAACAAGAGAAATTAGCCAAAACCCTAGTCAGGTGTAAATTTTTCAATTATCGTTTTTTTGCATATATAAATAAATAAGATCTTATATTATATGAAAAAAAAAACTGATTTAATAATATTTAACCTATTTCATGAAAAATTTAATACTTTTGTGTGATTGATAAAAATTATCCAGGAATTTAAAATAATTGTTGGGACCAGTCTCAAGAATATTTTTATGACCGTATTCTGTTAGGAATACCATGTGTAATACGTCATTGGAAAGTTTATGCATTCAGCTTGCTAGAAATATCCTCATTTGATGGGTTCCCCATAGTAATTTTCATAAGTTTAAGGTTAAAAACACTGACACTTTGCAATTTATGTTTAGTTTGTATTAAGAAAATAAACTTTGCATGCATTTTTCTTGAAATTGTACTTCCGAGTGGCAGAACATTCTAAAATTCATATCTCTGGAACCAATAAAGATAGAATAATAAGTTTTTCAACATTTTAAACAGAAATTATTATTTATCATATTAAGAAATAGAGGTGGTAGAAAGCTTCACTTTCCTGGGATCATTGGTCGAAAAAGAAGGAAAATGTGATACAGAAATAAAACGAAGGATTGCGATTGGGAAAGCTGCAATGATTGGACTGGAAAAGATATGGAAGGACAAGCATGTGAGCATAGATACAAAAAAAGGCTCGTGAGAGCCCTAGTCTTTCCAACGGTTCTGTATGGGTGTGAGTCATGGACAATGACAAAGAACATGGAGAAAAAGGTCAACGCATGTGAAATGTGGATATGGAGAAAGATGTTGAGAATATCATGGACAGAGAAAAGGACGAACGAATCAATATGAGTGGAGATTGGTGTCGAGAATGAAGAGTCATTAAAACAAAAAGCGACAAGATTGAAGCTTGGATTCTTTGGTCATGTTATGCGATCTGATGGGCTAGAAAAGGAAATGATGTTGGCTTGTGGTGAGGGGAAAAAAAGACGGGGTCGACCAAGGAAGAAATGGATGGATGAGATTCACGATGTAACTGGCATGAATCTGGAAGCACTAAGGGACCTGACTTCGAATAGGAAGCAATGGAGAATGTGTGTCATGGCGATCGCTAGAGCTCCAGGAGTTGACAGCACAAGGTGACAAGGTGTGAAGCCCAAAATATACAAAACTAAATTTTTTGACAACAGCCTCCTTTTGCCAGAGCAAGTCACATATCATTATTATTATTAATTAATTTGTTCATTGTTTTTTAAGTATTGCTCTCCCCTGGCATACATCAAAGAGCTCTGCATTCCAGACTGGGCAATTCTTGTGCTCTGATGCCCTGGGAGATTGCCGATCCCATGCTTCCACATATCAACTCGAACCCATCACGCCTTCGCCTGTGTCAGACCTGTGGACCAACCTTCTATTTACATATACCTACTGTTGCATTGGACTATATTCAGCAAATTTTTCTGCCTACCTTAAAAGCATCTTTTCGACCAGTTAAGTCATTCATACAGTATTTCTGAGAGGTAAAAAGGCCCTACATAAACCCCTTAAAAGCATCTTTTCGACCAGTTAGTCATTCATACAGTATTTCTGAGAGGTAAAAAGGCCCTACATAAACCCCTTAAAAGCATCTTTTCGACCAGTTAGTCATTCATACAGTATTTCTGAGAGGTAAAAAGGCACACACACACACACACACACACACACACACACACACACACACACACACACACACACACACACACACACACACACACACACACACACACACACACACACACACACACACACACACACACACACACACACACACACACACACACACACACACACACACACACACACACACACACACACGTAGTTACGTACACTTGTAATTGCTTTTCTTGTATTCTTCAGTGTCATTATTTTTATTATTCATCAGAGTTAAAATACATCCTTACTTGAGTATAAACTTCGCAACCATGTTCTCGCGGCCTTTCAGTTTGTGGTCCAGATAAGTTAAGATGGCAGTTATAATTTGTACAATGGCAATAAGTAGAGCCCCAAACGCCATTGAACCCATGTGGTACCTAGGAAATAACAGAAAGATTTTTATAATTAAAGCTAACAAGCAACAGAGAATTAACAATCTGAAAAACATTTTAAAAAATGCTACGGAAATTTGAAAATTAGCCTTAAGTTTTCAGTTATAGTATAGATCATTCATTAATAACAAGAGATCATGATGCTTGACATGGATTTTCATAGTGGTACATTCTGTCAGTAAGGAGATCATTTCAATCATCTTCTATCAAATTTTCTTATATTCTGACAACACAGAATGAAAGACATAAGGATAAGCTTCCATGGCCATTAAAAGTAGACCATGAACTTGCCAGATGACCAAAACAGCTTAAACACACAAAATTATGGTAATGCTAAAATATTTTAACAAAAATGTAATGCATTCAAACAAATCTTTCGACTGACCTCAGGGCTCGTCCGAGCGCGGAGGTCACGGGAAACATTGGAATGTCTGCAGGCTTACTGGAGGCCCAGTAGTAGCTGGCAAATGCTCCGGCAAGGGTCACTTGTCCAATGGCAATGATGAAGTTCATCAGCCAGAACCAAACAAACAGTTGAAATGCCTGCAGTACATATGTGTACCTCCTGCACAGGTTCACACAAACGGTACACTTGAAAATTGAGGTGTTAAAGATTAAATACAATTGCTGTAGTTGCAAGTGCACATTCATACAGTGCTACTGCTTCTTCATGAAAACTCATCACACGTGCTCCAAACCTGACTACACAAACTATGATCACCGAAAATAGTCTTATTTATTTGTTATTATTAATTAAATTTGTAACGTGCGCATGGTCACACCGAAATGTGAATCTCTTAACTGTTTGCAAAATAAAATCAAAGCAAGGACAAGAAGCTCATGGGAAGGTGGCATGGCGGCCTGTTGCCGAAAGAGGCAGTGACCACAGCAAAGC
This sequence comes from Allolobophora icterica, assembly GCA_963556255.1. Classification (NCBI taxonomy): domain Eukaryota; kingdom Metazoa; phylum Annelida; class Clitellata; order Crassiclitellata; family Lumbricidae; genus Allolobophora; species Allolobophora icterica. The sequence goes on along the minus strand of OY744603.1, from coordinate 56,565,611 downwards.
TAACAAGTGACACTGTGGAAGCACAGGATGGGACCAAACAGCTGTAGTTTGCTGTTTGGACATTAAAAATGCAGTTTACAAATTTAAGAAAATTCATTTAATAAAAAGATGCAAACCAAAATGAATGATAATGTATTATTGTAATCAATTAATTAAATTAATTACCTAAATTTCATTGAAACTAGTTCTATTTGTTTATATGAAAGGCAAAACAATTTGTGAGACACAAGTATGTAATTAAATATGTAAAGACATAAGAATTTACATACACATCACAATCTCCAGTTGTGAAACATTGACAGATAGATCCAGCAAGACCATCAGTCTAAAGAGAGGAAACAATTTTAAAGGTCATCAGTAAAATAGATCAATTTTTCTAACTAAATCGGTTAATTCAAGTCTAATTGTTCTGTATGAAACAAGGAGACATCAGGAGCTTACACGGATAAACTCCTATATAGCACCAAGACTCAAGTCTCCATCAATAATTCAGAACCATAATAATAGCAGTGCAGGGTAAACATGCCCACACAGGTATGTGTGGGCAATTGTAAGCAGTTGAACCAAGTTTAGAACTGCATTCCAACTCTTATCAGCAACAACTTCTTACTTATCTAATCTAATCCTTTCTTCATTCAAAACTCACTATTTCTCACTGGCTTTCAAACATCTAGATATCTAATTGCACTTCACCTGGAGACTGAATAACCACGCCTCTGATTCGCATTTGTGTGTGACTTTGTGCGCATTAAAAATGTTTGTAATAATGATAATAATATTATTATTAATAATAATAATAATAATAATAATAATAATAATCCAGTGCCTTTTATCAGCATGCAACAGATCAACTAATAGTCACTTCAATTATAGTCAGAATTGTAACCCCACTGGATGAGAGAAGTAGAAGTCCAACAGGTCAGAAACTAGGTCATGTCATAGCGAGTAAGTCACCTCTCTCCCGACATAATTGGGTGATGCCAGTCCCAAGCCTGGATAAGGAGGGCAAAGCTAAGCATCTTTGTTATGACCAGTGCCATTAAACAGTAACTACCTACATACTATGAGTAAGCAAGTTGAACTGATGAGTCTTACCGAAGCACCACACTTAATACTGTTGAACTGATTGTTGAACCAGCAACGAACATTCGAGTACTGGGCCTCCTCCTGTGTCTCGGTAATATTGCCAAACTGTGCTTCATTCTGAGAAAACTGACAGTAGGTGCGATTGGTCTTTGAAATTGCTGCCAGACAAATGGCTGATGCACCCCAGTAGGCCAAGACAATCATCTGCAGTAAGTAGGGAACCAGCGGCCAGAAAAGCGTGAAGATCATGTAACCAATTGCCCTGCAAAATCAGAATTTGCTAGCATGTAACAAGCCTAAGTGGAACCCTGAAACAAGTGATTAAGTAGAGAGACTCAGTAGACAAATCAACTGTGGTTGCCAAAGGTTGCCCACTTAATTGCCCAAGGTCCTATAGTGAGGATTGACTAAAGCCTCCCTAGAGTTAATACAACACAGTGAAACACCTAAATTTTTTTACTGCAATAATATTTTTACCCAAGGTAGTAAATGATCCCTCACAATTACAGAAAAGTCTGTAAAAAAATTAAAAACCATCTATCATAAATGCTTCCAATTTTAACCCCAATTTTGAAGGTAAAATCATAATCAGCAATAAGGGGTTTTCAAGTAGGCTACTTGTTGAAACTGCAGTATTATATGCCAGCAGAAAAACAGAATAAGAGATGTTTGAAACCCACGTTTCTGTACAGTTAAAATTAAGAGTCAATAACATGTCATCATCTTGCTGCTCCACCTTCTTGTGAAGTGCCAATCTAAAGCAAGGCTCTAATATGAACTTCAATTCAACCCAACAGAATATAACAGTTTGCAATATAATCTTTGCCTGACACAATTTCGCTAACTATAAACTCTAGCCCATTGAAAGTTTTATAATGTTTCATAATAAACCATCTTTGCATATACTCTAGCATGAACACTGCAACCACACTGAAAGAACTTCCATCCTAACCTGCTGCCTTCCTTAATCAAAGCGATCGCAATTCTGAGTCGATTGATGAGAAACAAGAGAAGCAAGAGTGTGATGCCAAGGACTATGGCAGCAATGATACCTGTAAACAAGAAAGATTTATTCTTTTATTTAAATAATTAATTTAAATAATAATCATGCTTATAGTCACAGGAAGGTAGTAATTTAGAGTATTATTATTTTTAACTGAAGTAGGAATGATCTGTCATAACTTATATGCAGACAGAAAATAAAGAAAATGTTCCAAAACAGAAAGTTATTATTATTGTGAGTTTTAATATTACTAAAGTCCAAAAATTATGCACGTGTGACATGCTTGCCTTGTAGCATGAAGCACATGGGTTCGAGTCCCTTCTAAGACAGCTACTGAATCGGAAACTTGGGCCAGCTGTTTATGCACAATTGTTCATCGCCACCTGTTTATGCTAAGTCATTAGATAGTGGTATGTCATTAGATAGTGGTATGTCATTAGATAGTGCTATGTCATGGGATAGTGCTATGTCTTTCCTTTTTGCCGGTGCCGGCATTGATGTGGGTTGAAAGCGCCGCTGATTTGAGTGGCGCTATATAAGTTTTCGGTTACAATTACAGTAACAATTACAATTACAATTATGTCGTGGGATAGTGCTATGTCGTTAGATAGTGCTATGTCATTAGATAGTGCTGTCATTAGATAGAGCTGTCATAAGGTACTGCTATGTCATGAGGTAGTGCTATGTCACGAGATAGTGCTATGTCATGAGATAGTACTGTCATGATAGTGCTGTCATTAGATACTGCTGTCATGAGAGTGCTATGTCATGAGAAAGTGCTATGTCATGATAAAGTGCTGTCATGAGATAGTGCTGTCACAAATAGTGCTATGTCACTAAAAGTGTTGTCATGAGAGAGTGCTGTCATTATATAGTGCTATGTCACTAATAGTGCTACGTCATGAGATAGTGCTATGTCATTAGATAGTGCTATGTCATGAGATAGTACTGACATGATAGTGCTGTCATTAGATACTGTTGTCATGAGAGTGCTATGTCATGAGAAAGTGCTATGTCATGATAAAGTGCTGTCATGAGATAGTGCTGTCATGAGATAGTGCTGTCATGAAATAGTGCTGTCATGATATAGTGGGTGCTATGTCATGAGATAGTGCCATGTCATGAGATAGTGCTGTTATGAGATAGTGCTGTCATGAGATAGTGCTATGTCAATAGATAGTGCTATGTCATGAGATAGTGCTGTCATGAGATAGTGCTATGTCATGAGATAGTTATGTCTTCAGATAGTGCTATGTCATGAGATAGTGCTGTCATTAGATGGTGCTATGTCATTAGATAGTGGCACTTGATAAATGCAGAGATATATACGAATCTAAGTGCCTTCCAGAAGAACAGCAGTCCCTTAAATTAACCCAGAGAGGAAGCTCTGGGTACAAAGTGTTAGTGACTTCATCATTTGAGGATGGGTGGCAAGTCCTCTCCCTCACAGTCTGATCTTCCAACCAACAGTGTACAATCAATGAGCCCATTATCATTATCACTGAGTTGGCTAGAAGCACACGTGGAGCAGAAATCTAGCAAGAAATGTTTTGCCCTGGGCCTTTCAACCTATATACAAAAAATGACATGAAAGCAAATTGCTTTTATAAAGGTGATTACCAAGAGCAAGCCATGTCTCTTTCAGATTGGTGTAATATGACAGATCCTGTGTAACAATCCAGTTGCTTGTGGTATTCTTCAAGTACAAATACTTGTTGAAACAGCAGTATATGCCTGCAGAAAAACAAGGACACTGCTTGAAACCCACGTTTCTGAACAGTTCGAACGAAACGTCAATAACGTATCATCAATGGTAACATATGCCGCAGCAGTCTAACAGCGTTATGTATAATGTATTACACAACTGCTGACTGATTTATGCACATAGCAATGTGGAGCAAGCAGGTTGAGCCTCCCTTAAGACAGTTACAGTGTACTGTAAGTAAGTAAGTAAGTAAGTATAAATAATCTAGCTACATGAGCAAGTTCTTCACAGCTGTTCAGCACCATCGGTTTATGCTTTGTCATTAGATAACAGTACTCAGTAAATGCAGAAATAATAAATGAAGAAATTGGTATTCGAAAAACTAATGCAATTCCACACATAAATTTATCAGATAAATATCTAATAACTGAAACTTTAAATCAGAGAAATTTAGTCATAGGTATAATATTGTTGTAAGGAAAAATAAATTTTTAATTTATGTAATTCTGCAATGGAAATTTTACAAAATAATAGTAATAAATAACTATACCATGAAAGTGCAAACAAATTTAGGCCTAAACTCTTTGGGCCAAGAATTCTGGAGGAATGATCCTTGAACGGTCGACTTAACAAAGACAAAGGTGAAATGCATCTTGAACAATTAATTGACTCACCAAAGGCAAAGAAAACAGCAAACAATATGATTGACAACCAGACAATTACTCCCGCTAACCACCTCATCAGAACAATCCAGAGAAAAGACAACACCATGGCGATCGTAACAAAACTAAAAATATACACGTTCAGAACTACTTTAATCTATCTGTTAGTATAATCTTAGCACCCGTTCTGTTTTAAGGAAATAATTAAGAAATAGCTAAAACCTGAAATCTGATAAACTTATGCCCAGCAGTTTAATACCACTGTATGGAGAAATCATTTGTTAAATAGAAACATTAGAACACAAGGATTACAATTTAACAAGAATGCAATTGCAGCTTGAGCTCCTCATTCCTTTCTCTTCCCTTGTTCTGGAAACGCCTGAAGTCCATTGTATTTGTTAGTGATAGCACTGACTTGGGTCAGGAGCGCCTCTGAATTGTTGAGAGGCACTTTTATCAGGGTATTCGCGGATACACACCTCTAGAGACAGTATACTCACCTCACAAAATATTTGTACTCATCTCCAATTTGTTTAGAAAAGCTAACCAGTAGTGTGTACTCACCTCTAATTTTACCACTACAGCCCTGGCTTTTATATATGTTTAATTACAATTACAATTACAACAATTGTGATTTCCAGTATGGCGGCATAAATGGTTTGTTATGCTTCATTTTCAGCATTTATCAGAGAAACCTTTGGAAAACTGATGCTGATATTGATAACTCACATCAGGATTAGCCACCAGGAGGCCGTGACGTCACCAAGTATCTTGATTCCATAGTCTTCCACCACATTCAATTCTTTTGTCAAATTCCTACAAGGTTCAATAAATCATTGGTAGTATAAAACAACATTTTATAAATTTGCTCTCTGTCTGATCAAGATTGGTTTCAGCAGCAAAATAACCAAAAATCAATATGTTGCTCAATACATTAAACCTTAGACAATTAAAATTTGAAACAAAAATATATTTTACGCATGCACACACTCAGCTGTTTCCAAAATATCCCACAGCTAAAAGGTGTGGGCTAAGAACACTGCAAAGAAGGAGCAGAACTAAATGGATTGAAGCAGAATGGATTGAAGCAACAAAATGGATTCGAGTAACGGAATGGATTTGAGCAACAGAATAGATTGAAGCCACAGAATGGATTGGAGGAACAGAATGGATTGGAGGAACAGAATGGATTGGAGCAACAGAATGGATTGAAGCAACACTGGCAACAGAATGGATTGGAGCAACAGAATGGAATGACGCAACAGAACGGAATGAAGCAACAGAATGGAATTAAGCAACGTAACTGATTGAAGCAACAGAATTGAATGAAGCAACAGAATGGAATTAACCAACAGAATGGATTGAAGCAACAGAATGGCCTGTAGCAACAGAATGGATTTGTTCAGATAAGAACAAATGTCTACTGAGCATTCCCTGTAATTTTCAGAGGATCTAACACAGATTAAATACTTAAAGCTAATTCAGTGTTTAAAAAAAATAAAGGAAAACAACAATGGAAAGCCATTCTGTTGCTTCATTAAAGCCAGACTCACTTGATGGCCTGCTCCAGTTGATTAACAGTGATTGTCTTCTTATTCTTGTCTGCTAGGTCGGTTCCGCTGAATGGAAACGTTGTATTTTCAAAGACAGCAAATGAAGGGAGGCATCGGTAAACAACTGAAAAGAAAACCAAGAAATTATAAATTATCCAAGTCAGATTTTTAATATTCATCTTTGATTTTGTTCGAGTTCATTTCAGAAATGTGAAAATATTAGAAATTTGAAACAATTACTGCTAACATTGCTAAATTTAATATCTATGACTCACTGCTAAACCTAAGATAATTACTGCTGAAATGTGACTAAGTGCATAGGAGTATAAATAAGCAATCAACAATTAAATGTCAAGGATATTTATATATTGGACATAAAAAATTATATATATTGGACAAGGGCAGCTTTTGGCAAGTGCACGTGCACTTTCTGCGGCTGGTGGTAGGGCTCTGGAACTCACTCTGCTAAGTCTGCTCTAGCCTTCAGACCTTGACTAAAAACTTGTGTCTTCCACTGTAGCCATTTTCTCTATAGGTTGTATTCATGTCCTCTCAGATTCCTTTCTTGGTTTCCAATCAGACTCACCCTGGAATATTTCACTTGCACAATGATTTTGCTTAGAAATCATTGACTCGTGCTTTCAGCATTATTAGTTTAAGAAAGTTCTTAGACTAGATCAGATTATTTGCACCAATTATATTTATGTACTAATATTATGCAATAATATTTTATGAAATATCTCCTAGCAGGTATGCTCATATTTGCCTATATATCATGTATACATATAAATATCTAAATAAAAGTTTAAAATAAGTAGTCAACAGCTACATTTATTGTGTGAATTACATTTCCATAATATTTTCCTACAGTTCAAATAAATAAATTTGCCATGCATGACTAATTGTGAGTTTGAGTATAAATATGAATTTGTTTAGTATCTCTTCAAGAAAACTAATCAGAAGTGCTTTCTGTACTAGCCTAGAATAAGACTGAGTTCACAAATTTACGATAGAGCCATTATTAAAATACATAAGGTATAAGGTATCGAACAAGAATCACACTGAATGAAACCACTGACTCAGTTATCAAATTCAGATTACACCAAAGTGTGGTTAGCAGTTGGTTTAATAAAGGATACACTAACTTACAAGTGAAAAATTAAGACTTTTTAATTAAAAGCAGCCACTGCACGTATAAAAAAATATTCTCACCAGTTTCATTATTTACTTTACCAATCATACTTGGAATTGTATCCCCTTGTTTCTTCGCCAAGAGCTTCTTGCCCTCTCTCCTGTCCAGTTCCGTAGATGCCTGAAAACCTTCCTTTTTGCCGGTGTTGGCATTGATGCGGGTTGAAAGTGCCTCTGATCTGAGTGGCGCTATATAAGTTTTCGATTACAATTACAATACTAGCAGCAGGAATACTGCAAGAGTTCCTAATATGTTCTAGTAGTGTTTCTTAAGTTTTATTCATATATTTAAATTAGTAATTGTGTTAACCTGGTTCTGATGGGAACAAGAATGGAGCGCATTCCTCATTCCTAACCATTGTAACAGCATCTAACTGAAAACAAAGCAATTGAACACAGAAGTTCTACATTCAAGTTTCCAAAACAAATAAAGAAACAAACAAATCAACAGATGAAGTGTTTGATTTTATCGATTTACAGGTAACATCAGCATACTATGTGGGCAGATGGCAAGCAATCAATATTTCAGTGTGCATTTGTTAGATAATGAGCAAAAAGGCTGCTCACTGGCAGTCTTTTTGGCTGGTAGATTGATCAAATCCATAGGTATTCATTCATGGTGCATGACTAATAATTTATGTATCTGCTGGATTCAAATTCTCTCTCCTGTCATACGCAGAAATTGGCACTATTTTACTATTTTGTCATGCCTCAATGAACAATTGTCCTGCTGAGGAATTGTGGTACTTACACTGGTCCTTCACCAAAAGGATCCTTTCATACCAGCAATTGCTGTTAAGGCACGCTATGAAAATAGATCCTTATCTTACTTAAATATATTTCAGCCAAGCAACCTTTAAATTGTCGTAGCACTTGTAAATGATCAAATATACATGTCAATAAATATGTACCTGTAACAATACACTCGTTCTAAGCCTGGTTTCTCATTCAATTGCATGCACAGAGCCTGATAGCGGTACAGCAACCCACAGAGAGTAAAACCGATGTCAAGCAAAACAGAAACATGTATGCCATGTATGAACATACATTAACCTGACCAGAAACATCAGTTAATGCAATTTACATGCATCTGTGCTTAGTTGATTCAGATTAACAAACTAGATTACCCTAGAACACTTACCGTATCTTTCGGCTTAACATCGCCTTTGCAGACAGCTTCATTTGGATCAGATGTGATTGGAGTCCAGTAATATTTGGGGCAATCTGTTACACACACCTGTAAACAATCCATTTCTTTAAACAAGTGATCTCAATTCAAAGCTCTTGTATTAGAGATGGGTTCATCACATATAGTTAGCATAGCAATAATGACTCTTTCAGAGACTTGTACCTCAGGCTAGGATGATCTGTATTCTGTGACCTAAAAATGGCGTAACAACCAAATAAAATGGGAAATGGTGATGAAGGACCTCAGCCTACATATACAATAAAACGTTGAGGTTGCAACGTTTCGTCAAAAATGGTATATTACAATACAATACAATACAGCTGTATTTCATATTGCCCTTCTTACAAAGTTCAGAAGTGCACATACAACAGAACATCGATGGTGCTGAGCAGATGTAAGTGAAGGACTTCCTCAAAGTCTTTACATTGTGACCACTCTGAGTGAGGATCAAACCTGTACTCTCCATGTTACAAACTAAATGCTCTAACCAATTGGCTGCTGTGCCCCAAAATGTAATGTATGTACATGTACCAACATGGACACATATGTACATTGTACCTCAACTGGGGATTAGGAAATGGTAGATGTTTATAAGTCATTTGCTCAAGCTCAGAATTTTGTAATCCAAAGATTACTTCTAACTTAGGTAAAAAAAACTTAAGATTATGCTAATTATGTTTAATATAACAATATTAGAAGTAATATTTAGAAAACGCACAAATGGAGACATAAGCGCATAACCTGTGGTGTAGGGCAGAACTTGAATTGAAAATTCTTAAAATCTGTAGTCGCTGACAGCGCTCCCGTTCCAACAACGCATTCAATGAGGTTGAAATAAAGAAGGAACTTCTTGTTTCTGAAATATGAATGTTTCTGAAGTTGACACCAAGACAAATAATTCTTACTTATCTGTTTGTACTATTTGTCCCAATGCTAAGAATTCAACTAACATTAAGCAATGCCAAGCATGGTTAGTCCTTGGATGGTATCTCTGTTGAATATATCACTTGGCAACCACCCAGCCCTACATCCTTTCATAGTCATTAAATGGGTACAAATGTAAGTTGGAGGTCAACAAAATGACAAACTACTCGACTGTTGCAGCCATTTTTGCACCTCAACTGAAAGACATGGGGTCAACTTAATGAATTCATTACTCAGCAACTTCTTTGGCACCTGTGTCTTATGCTCAAGGCATCAACCAATGACACAACACGTCAAACTGCACCCAGGTCAATACCAAGGAAGTAAGTCCACAGAAACACAGAGGCAGCTCTTGGCGAGTATGCCAAACACTAAAGGCAAGTCTTAAGTTGCGACCGAAATGACTTAGCAGACAGACAGATAACATGAGAGAGTTCCAAAACTGAGGCCCAACAACCACAAAGACTCGTTCACCAAGAGCAGTTCTAATTCGTGGCACAACCAGAGAAAGGCAATCAGGTGTATGTCGAATGAGAACCAATTTCAAGTGCTGTGGTTTGTCAGAGTTCAATGTTTCATAAAATATGAGTCCCAACTTGAGATTCTTTGTTAAACAGGAAGCCAATGCAAAGATTCAAGCACATGGGTTATATGCTCATATTCTGCATATCAGCTATGGCTCAAACCAGAGTTTTGAACTCTTAGGTGTTTTGCATGTTTGACTTTCTGACACCTTTAAGAAGCAAGTTACAGTAATCAAGACGACTGGAAGCCAATATGTTTCCCAGAGTTATCCTTATAGATATAGGGATGTAGGGACATATTATGAATATACATAATGCCTCATTCTGCACACATCATGAATACACATAAAATTATGAACATTTTTATTATGCCAAAGAGGCAGAAGCAACAACCAAAACCGAAAAACAACAAAAACAATAAAGAATAGAAATACATAGCGTTAACTAGAGCCAACAGCATAACAGCTCACTGTACATATGTCATCAAACTGGCTATAAAGTTGAGTAATCAGTTGAGATAATTTTTATCATGAAAACTAAAGCAAGGCAATTATCATTGTGGTAGTTACTAATAATTATGTTATGAACAACTTATTTACACCAAGTAGGTATTTGTGATTATGATTACTTAAAATATAAATTACTTAAAATTACTTAAAATAAGGCAGTTGCGATTTTTATTACTTAAAATACTATTTACTTATCAGAGTCGGTCAGACACCCAACTTCCTCTGAGTGTCCGTACAGACATAAAAACATGCATTATTAATGGGTGTCTTTTTTTACCTTTTACCATACTTCACGCTTGAAGAAATGGAAGAAAACTTACTCATTTCTGCCAACACCACAAAGAGTGCCATTGCTATCCATCGGATAGATCAAGTAGCGTGGATCCCCCATTGCAAATGCTACAAGTCATCACACAACTTTACAACATGAGACATTAAACAACACGAACAACAATGATAACTGTAACAATAAGTTATTAATTATGTTCAATTTCGTATGAGCAGACAAGACAGACAGAGATAGACAGAAGGACGGACACACCAACAGAGAGAGCAATTTACAAGTTCCATATAGCAGGAAGATAGATCTATCATGATCTCAAAGCAAATCGTTAGATGTCAAAGCCATCTTGGTCAGCTGAATATTGCTTTGTTTCAGCTAATGAACATGTCTCTTGATTATAATTTTTTGGCAATATTTAACTTTAAAGTAGCACTTTAGAAATTTTGAGTTTATTATTAACATTTACTTTAAATGTAAATGTATAGGTTTTTCCATAACAATTAAGTTGCCTCGACCCTGCTCATTTTCCAATAAATTTGATTAACATGCTGAGTTACTGCACAGGAAGGTGGTTAGGTCACACACAGATATCTAGTGATTCAGGAAGTGAATTATAAACATTTTCTGTCTGAACCATGATTTGGTAATGAATGAGGAAGCAAAGCACCTTTGGCGAACACTATTCTCTCGCTTACAGTGGTACAATGGCCCGGTTGGGTACATTGGTTTGAGTGTACCTCTGTGCATGTGGAGACTGGCTCGCATACCGAGGGTGATTTATTTAAGAGATTTGAATATCATGCTAGTATGGTCGGTACATGGGGATCTTAAATGGTGTGCCCATTCAAATGGACTTTGCCAAAAGCCATGTAAGTGTACATTTATGCCATGCATTCAATTCATCAATTCTATAAATAATGTCGTCATTAACTTTTCCCACTTTCAGAAATCAGATTAGATTTTCTCATGAGCCTTTTATTAATGCCTTGCACATTTTTTGAGCACCACTAAGCCTAGATGTTACAAGATCAGATTAGATAATATGTGTAAATTTATATATGTTTGTTGGACTGTACTGTGCATATGTTGTGCTGAGAACAATGCTTCTGTTTTCTGTAACAAAATGTAGACCCACTGTTTGTAATTGTAATAGTAATCTCAAACCGGTTACATAACTGTCAACTATTACAGACTTTGGGCACTTGTGAAACTGTGGAATGGACAAACTGAGGAGCCCGAGCCTGTTGAATTATTGCTTGTGTGTTTGTGCTTCTGTCAGGATATCCTTCAACCCCAGAACTACATCTCTGAGGATAAATACCAGTAAATGCATGCACTACACAAGTTATTATGCTACTTTACATCAATGGCCACCTTGTCCAGAATTACTGCATTTGGTCACACAACACTTAGAACGCTACACTGTTAGTGTTTTTCTGAACGCCTTTCCGAAAAGGTGCTACATACATAGCCAGATACATGCATACATACTCACACACATACATACATATAAACATGCATTTGATAATAAGACTGTCTTTGTGCCTAACTAGGGTGCAATGTTGTAGGGGAATGTCCCATCTCTGGTTTAGACTACTCCCATCCCCCACTGGACCCGAAGGATGGGGAACTTGTTTTCCCTGGCACTTCCTAAATATTGTAACTGGAAGACCCAGAAGAACAGAAGTCTTTCTCAGAGTCCACCTAATGGACCCATCTGGCCATGGCTCCATTTATTTCTGTTCGGGGTGGATGGCAATGCCTTATAAAAGACTATTCAAAACAGAAACTAGAGACAATCAAAAAGGTTGCAATCAATTTTTTAACTGAAAAGGCCGTGTCAAATACGACAAATGATGGCCTTATCGTTTACATATGTTTATTGTTTATAATACACCAAACTAGACATTCCCATTATTTTAGCTCCAGGGCTGTTAATCTACCAAGAGTTCAAAGTCCAATGGCACAGCTTGACGTTTTGATAAATTCACAGGCCAACTTTTACTATTTTCAAACGAAAACTTCAATTAATTCTGAGTTAGCCTAGTCTCAGAGGCTATTCCAAGATGAATGTGAGGTATTGCTCTAACAGCTGTTTGCCAATTTCAACAACCACCCTTTCACTTTCAGCCCAACACCAACTGTGTTGTATCATATTACATGTATACTGCATCTTGTGTAATTCACAGCTTTTGAGAATACTTATATTAATTGTCTAGATACATACATACACACATACACACACACACACACACATACATGCATCACAAAGGTTGTCATGACACCATGGCCCCACCGATAAACTGAGGGCCATAGATGTTTTTGGTCCTGACTTTTGACCCTCAAGGCCGAAATGTTTGTTCCAAAATATCGCTTGAGAAGTTCAATATAAATTGCATAGATAGAGTCAGAGAGATGATGGAACCACAGGACCCAAAAAGGTGTCATGAGAAATTCTGGAGACTGGAACTGACAATGCAAGTCTTCATGGCAAAAAAGACAACATCAGCTCCAAGATCCTCTTCTTTGAGGACTATATTAGTTTTACTAAGTGTAAACAGAAGATGATGGTCTCTGAATTCACATTCTACGACAATGCGATATATGTTGATTTTACTTGACTGGTCTGGGATCCGGACCCGGGTTGCTAAGGTGAAAATCCAACATGTTAGCCAACCGACAACATCAGGAAAACTGAGTTCCAGTTTTAAGCCACCGAGGAAAAGTCTTTTGCATCAGCCACCCTCATATAGGCTGGTAACGGCAGATGTACATACAACATGCTGGGTAAGCAGGTCCTCTTCCATACCAGACAGACCTTGTGGAGCAGTTATATATCTCTTGCACATCTGCACTGCACGGATTGTTTGTTCTAAATTAGACACATTGACCTCGGTCTGTTTAATAGTAGCTAGAAGGGTGCTATATAAATATTCAGGTACAAAGAAACACACATATGTACATACACAAATATATACATATACTTCATTATTTAATCATACACTAAACAACCCAATCAGGCAGTTATTCAGCCAGTCAGTTAACCAGTCAGTCATTTAGTAGTCGGTCAGTAGCAGCACAGCAAATTGTTAAATTATTAGCAACTTCTATTACGCCATGTCCATTGTCCAATGTACAAGGCATCAACCGATGACACACACTAAACCAAAACTATAATCAGGCAACAACAAAGATCAAACAGACAGACTATGGTGGATAAGTAATTTGAAAAGATAAGTAGTAAGTAGAGAACGAAATGGCAACAGAGCAGAATAAACATATACAGGGAAGGAATTCCAAAATTTAGGTCCAGCATAAGAAAAATCTCCTCCATAAAGAACAGGTTTGACCAGAGACAAACACTCAGATACTCACTCAGATGACCTTATTGAATAATGATTATACTAAGGAATAAGAACTGATTTTGGTAGTGTCCACAATTATTTGGCCATAATTATCAATCAATCAAGTCGTTTATTGACTGGTCCATGCTTTCATTTGCTCCCGAATTGACTACTGCAATTCGCTTCTAATTGGTCTTCCTAAGGTCCGTCTCATGCCTCTACAGTCAGTCCTAAATGCAGCTGATAGATTAATAGCACGTTTGCCACGCTACTCACGCATTTCATCCTTCATGTTTGAGCAACTGCACTGGCTTCCTCTCTCTGCACGTATTAAGTTTAAAATCCTTATTCTGGTATCTAAGACACAGCGAGGTCTTGCCCCCAAATATTTAGTTGATGTAATTCACCGGCCTCTTTCTGTCTCCTCGCATCGTCCACTTCGCTCCTCTGACAGATTTGATCTTGCAGTTCCTCATACTAGAACAGCTATGGCTAAGTCCCGATCTTTTGCCTCAATTGGTCCCTCTCTCTGGAATACACTGTCTCCTTCTACTCGCTCTCAAATTTTAATAGGTAACCCCTCATCTTCTTTTGCTTTCCTTAAGACTTATTTCTTTTCTCTTGGCCCTGCGCACTGGGAGCGCCTCTGAACGGTTCACCCTACTAGAGGCGCTTTATAAATGTTTAAATACAATACAATACAATACAATATTGAAATGAAACAGGCGGACACAAACTCAACCTGAGTTACAAACATTAATCATTCTCTGATTTGTCAGGCAGTATAATGTTTAAGCCATTAGAGTACGGTAGTTGTTACACATTCTTATAGAGAACATGGGAGGGAAAATGTCTATCATCTTAGTATGGTAGATTGAAGTCGTGTGGTCGATTGTGTAAGTTGTATTTATTCAAACGATCAGCAGGAAATAGGCCACATAGTAGTACGTGGCCTGGGTTGGAGCAGATGGCCCTAAACAGTCAATCATATGCCACCCTTGCCATTTAGCAGCATATCGTTCAGTGTCAAAATTCAATTTCAACATTATCCTGTAGTTCTCACACATCAGAATATAATGATGTGTAAAATAAGCATAAATGTTTAAATACAATACAATACAATACAATATTGAAATGAAACAGGCGGACACAAACTCAACCTGAGTTACAAACATTAATCATTCTCTGATTTGTCAGGCAGTATAATGTTTAAGCCGTTAGAGTACAGTAGTTGTTACACATTCTTATAGAGAACATGGGAGGGAAAATGTCTATCATCTTAGTATGGTAGATTGAAGTCGTGTGGTCGATTGTGTAAGTTGTATTTATTCAAACGATCAGCAGGAAATAGGCCACATAGTAGTACGTGGCCTGGGTTGGAGCAGATGGCCCTAAACAGTCAATCATATGCCACCCTTGCCATTTAGCAGCATATCGTTCAGTGTCAAAATTCAATTTCAACATTATCCTGTAGTTCTCACACATCAGAATATAATGATGTGTAAAATAAGCATTAAACAGCCAGAAATAAAATTAATTGGGAAGAAACATGTATAAATAAACGTGTCTGCATATCACAACCAATTGTTCTACCACAACCAGAAGCTAGAAATTGGTAGTTTGTCATGATAAATATTACATTTCAGGTGACAATTTCTCTTGTGACGTTACTTTTAATGCATTATAATGATGGATGGATTACATCCAAAGTCAGCATAACCCTCTGAAAGCTGACTTTATGTAGCTTACCCTGTAGGCGTAGGGCTCTGAATTCACACGATGAAAACTTAGGCCTACATAGGCCTACATGAAACATGTGCTAATAGAGCTGTATGATTCAACATATCTGTAAAATGTATATATAGTGCAGTATTTTTAGTATAGGGCCAACATATACCATACACCACATGGTAGGGTATTTAACATAACATTCGTATCTATAGGAATTCTCCAGAAACCTATGGTCACATTATTACAGTAGATAAAATATAATGCATATTAATATTAACATCTTGCTTAAATACTACTGGTACACTCAAGGCCGTTTTATCCACTAGGCACTGTGCCTAGGGCCTACGAAACTTTCAGGGGCCTACAAAAGTCTAAAAATGAGATAAGCTTATTGAATGATTGACCAGGAAAATGGAAAAAGGAAAATTGCAAATAACAGCTCATTCAAATTAATAACTTTTGTACTGAAACAGTTTAAGTTTAAGCTAATGCGTTTGCATTTAGCTTTAATGCAGAGTTGGCAGATCTATGAGTTGTGGTCTACGAATACAAGAGTGCCTACAATACAATACAATACAACTAAAAATTTATAGCGCGCTTCAACAAGACAAGTCTTGCACAGAAGCGCGTTGCGCTACATTTCTAGTCATAGTACAATGTGAATAGGTGAGTTTTTAATTTAGATTTAAATTGTGCAACAGATGCGCATTGACGGACTGTAGTTGGAAGACTGTTCCATTCTGTAGGTCCTGAGACCGAGAAGGCACGACTACCAAACTTCCGGTTTGTGCGAAGTACAGTAAAATCCCCTCGCGTGGCTGATCTGAGTCCTCTGGAATTGGAAGCAGAACATGGCGTGACCATGGATGTCATGTACAAGGGAGAGGTTCCAGAGTTGATATGGTACATGAGGAGGCAGACTTTGAAGGCGATACGGGCACGGATAGGAAGCCAGTGTAGTTGTTGCATGTATGGCGTGATGTAATCTCTAGGACCGAATGCCTAGGGCCTACAACGACCTTAAAACGGCCCTGGGTACACTCAGGCCCGCCGACAGAAATTCCGGGCCCCTAGGCAGAGCAATCACGGGCCCCTAGGCAGGGCAGTCACGGGCCCCTAGGCAGAGCAGTCACGGGCCTCTAAACTATCTTTAGGCTTTAACAGAAGAAAAAAAATTGAAAATATAAAAGTGCATGTACGACCATACATAATGATATTTATATATACAACTATGATTTGATTCAGTTCTTAATTTAAAATTTATGCTAATTAAAAAGCAACTTTTCTGGATTTAGCTGCAGCAAACTCGTTTATAAAGTTGCGGGCCCGGCCCGGGCCCCTAAAAATCGCCGGGCCCCTGGGCATTTGCCCCCTTGCCCCTCCCTCTCGGCGGGCCTGGGTACACTCATTAAGTAGGCCCCCTAAAGGTATGTCTGTACTTTTAATTTGTGATGCTGAAATGATATGCTATATTGTCAAATAATCTGGGACACTAAAACGATACTTTACCTGATTTTAAATACACCCTACCATGGTTTGTAACAGTTCAACGTTTTATAAGCTATAAACCCCACTTTGAAGAAGATTCTTTGCTAGACAGGAAGCTGGCGCATTGCTTAAAGACATAGGTATCAATCAATCAATCAATCAACTAGACATTTATATAGCGCACTCTTCAAGGCAACTATTCAGAGGCGCTCCCAGCCCAACCTCAACGAAAGAGAACAGTCTTAAGAGCAGAGAAGAAAGAGCTGGACGAGTCTCAAGGAAGAGACCGCAGATCTACAGGAAGGCCATTCCAGATAGTGGGACCGGCAACGGAGAATGCTCGCTGTTGCATGGTTGCAGTGCGAGCGAAAGGAACATGTAAGTCACCGTGGGCTGTGGAACGGAGTAAACGGCAACCAAGAAGTGTGGACGCTGGAAAGCAGAGCTCACGTAGATAGAAAGGAGCGCGGCCAAGCTGACATTGCCAGACAATAGAAGCAACCCGGTATACAATGCGCTGCGAAAAAGGAAGCCAGTGTATATATTTTGATGCATTACTTGCGACTCTAGCCAAAGAACTCTGAATCCTCTGGACCTTTTGCAAATTTGACTTCATGATACAAGCAAAAAGTGAGTTACAGCAATCTGGATGAATGGCAACCAATGCATCAGCCAGAGATATATCCCAGCAGACATAGGGACACAGCACCAACTTCAGACTTTATCACAAGTATGGATGTATGAAGATTTACAATTACCAGCCAAAACCTATGCTAGCCAACTGGTAGACGGACATAATCTGCATTCTAGAATATAACCCCCTTATGGCCTAATTGAACTGCCTAATTAGATATCCCCACATAATTCACTCTAGTGGCCAATAAACTCCGTGTATTCAGTGATGGGCAATAAACTAATTCCTTTAGTTAAACTTAAACTATTTTTCAACTAATAAAACAGTTTAAATAAAGTTGCCAACTGATTTTGGAAATAAGCTAACTAAACTAAAAGTAGTTAGTTCAACTTTTTACCTTCCTACATATTCTATGCAGAGACAACACCAGTGTTAATAAGTAAGTAAACGTCACGTTGAGTTGTTGACAGTGTTCAATGCGGAAGATAGTTGAATAGTTGCTGATTTTGCTAGTTAAACTTAGTAACTAAAAAATATTAGTTAAACTTAGGTTTTAACTAAACTATTTTTCTCCAGTTAAACTTCATTGTTAACTAAAAATTTCAGTTTAACTAAAAGTTAGCAACTTTTAGTTAACTATTGCCCATCACTGAGTGTATTCACATGAAATTATGATCTATACATATAGTTTCCTTATATATGCAAATTTGTCCTGGTATAACGCTACGTCACAAAGCCTTTCTGTTCTATTGTGAAACCGTTTGTGACGTCACTATACTGTCGTCTTGACGACGGTCGTCTTGACGACGGCGTTCAGAACATTTTAACCAACGTCATAATTATGACGGGAAAATACACTAGTATATATATATATATATATATATATATATAATAAAAATAAATACTAAAAACTAAATAAATAATAATAAATAGTAAATCAGTGTATTCAAACGAGTGAATAATAAATAAAGCGATGATCCACGATTGCAATCATGCACAATTTAATTCATTGATGACATCAGTTAATGAATATCGAAGCATAATTAAAGGCAGTTAGTAGTTTCCTTATGATATAATAGTCCCAAGTACAAAGAATATACCTAGTCGACCAAAATAAGGGCATTTAGGGTTGGTGGTAAGATTAACCTAAAGAGGCAATGGTTTATGTTCTACGCAAAATCAGGGGTGGGGGATTATGTCTGGGGGATTTTGTGTGGGGGCATTATATATGAGGGATTATGTCCTGGGGGATTGTGTCATAGACTCTAGCGAACTAACTATTCAATTGCAGTGCATTTAGTCATGCAATCAGTAAGTCAAAATTCGCGTAAAATGTTTTTCGTCAATAAGCAGAGACTATGTATATTAACTTACCATAGATTGTGTCAATAGGCAGAGACTGTATATTAACTTACCATAGATTGTATCAATAGGCAGAGACTATGTATATTAATTTACCATAGATTGTGTCAATAGGCAGAGACTATGTATATTAACTTACAATAGATTGTGTCAATAGGCAGAGACTATGTATATTAACTTACCATAGATTGTGTCAATAGGCAGAGACTATGTATATTAACTTACCATAGATTGTGTCAATAGGCAGAGACTATGTATATTAACTTACCATAGATTCCGATGCAGATGAAGACAATGACGAAGACGGCAAACAGAATGCAACATGGAATATCTGTGCAACTTCTAAGACAAAGAAATAAAACCAATTAAATAAAATATTATTATTATTAAATTTATTATATTATTATAATTATATTATATATTTATATATAATTATATTAATATTATACTAGTAGTAATAGTAGTAGTAGTTTTACATCATTATTATTGTTTTTATAATTATTACTATTATTTAACTATTATTATTATTATCATCAACATTACCGCTATTACTTTTTACCACATTATAATCATTACTATTGTCATCACTACTACTAACACCATACATAACATTATAAGTGCAAATTTTTTAAAGTAAAACTTCAAGAAAAAACTCATCAGCAGTGCTCCCGACCAAACAGGGAGGACCCAGGATCAAACAAACAGACTTAAGCACTTCTGGAACAACGAAGGTGACAGACTAATTAGCTCACTTCTGGTTTTACATGGAAGACTATTCCAGGTTACAGGGCCAACAGTGGCAAAACTTTGCCCTGAGTACTGCACGACCTGGCCCAAGGGACAAGAAGGATACCATGTGCAACCGATCAGATGGACTGCATGCAACCAGGAATGGATGAGGCAGAGATACACAAGGATCTGAGATAGGATACGGCAGCTCCCTCTAGGCAACATCGTACGAGAGTTAGAATCTTATACTTAATGCATCAAGGTATATGCAAGAGTGTCTCGTATGTATGTGGCGATATGGCCAAATTTTGGGATGCCAACAATCAGACGAGCAGATGCATTTAGAACTAACTGCAGTTTCCAGATAAGAGAGGAGCCCAATCCGGACCAAATAGCATTGCCAAAGTTGAGACAAAGGTGTGACTCAGAGCAGACACACCATGATGGATCCAACATCATCATTAATATTACAACCATCGTGGTGATGGTCAATATCACCAGAATAACCACCTACCATATACGGCTATATGATAAAAACTGTAAAAAAAATTCCTGTCCACATCAATGGCCTTTGATGCCATAAGATGTCGTTAAACTGTTGGATCCAACACCGTCATTAATATTACAATCAATACCACCATCAATATCACCTAAAACACCAACATTAGTACCACCAACAACATTTATCCGACCATCAGTGTTATCATCAACATCAGCTTTAACATCATCATCACCATCACCCTCAGCAGTAGTTATACCGGTAAATGTTGTCTGATTATTTAAAGTGGTTCATTCCTCATTTATCTCGTGTTATAGACGTATGTGGCTCCATTAAATGGGACTTTTTCCTTTTGGGCCTGCTTTTTGCAACCCATATTTTCTATATAGTTGTTATGATGTCAGAACTACATCTCTGAGTAGCCCCCTGGTATATAAATACCCAAATGAATGGTTCATATAGAGAAACAAAATGAATGAAACAAATGCATAAATACATTCTTTAGTACATGTTTTATCATGAGATGAATAAGCTTTAATTAACCCTTTATATGAACTATTTTGAGCTGACCTTAAACGTCCTTAGACTCCTCTATTTCGACAGAATTAGGGCTTTATGCACAGAAATTATACACAGAACAACATTCAGTGCATCTGGACCAAAGGTTTGGAATGTGCTGCTCGTTGAACTCTGTGCTCCAGAACTCTTTATTGAAAGCTTCATGAAGAAATTATAAGACTTACTTGTTCACATCATCTGACTAAGTCAAGCTGCTACTAGTGCATATGCAGTGTATTTTAGTTATATAACTTGCACTATTTAAATCTTCATATAATAATACATAAATGCATCATACGTACACACATGCATGTACATATATATACATACATACATACATACATACATACATACATACATACATACATACATGTACATACATGCATAAATTCATTTAAGCATACATACATACAATATACACGTGATTGAGCCTTCAATTACCAAAACAGAGTTTACACACTTTACGATTTGCACAGCTGAAACTTGTATACAACTGTTGAGGGTCAAAAGGACAAGATGGGAAAGGTTGTTTAGACCTACTTGATTCAGACTTGTCCCTTTCCAACTGATTATGTTGCAGGCAACTTACTTGAGTTACATATATATGTACATACAGGTACATACATACAATGTCATACATACATTCATAAATGCATACATACATGAAATGCATCCATGCATGTATACATACAATTAGGGCTGTGAACGGGCCCTCGAATACCGGGGGCCCCGTTCGAAGTGTCGGGCCCGGGCCCTTAAATCAATACCCGAAACCGGACTGAAGAAGCATAAACATTAAGTAAGTTTTAAAGCTGCCTAGACCGCCGGGGCAGCGACCGTTAATTAAGCCCTGCACAGACCGCCCGGGCAGCAATCGTTAATCAAGCCGATCTGTGAAGGAAGATAGCATGGTATGGGGAAGGGGTGATTGTTAGGCTTAGGGATAGCCGTTAATTGCATGATCAGTATTGGATGACTATTATACTGTCCTTGTAGAATGTAGAGGAAGCCAAGCCAATAATGACTAACTCTGAATTACGTCTTACTGCACAGATTTAATAACATCGTACCGGCTTTTGGGAAACATAATTTTCCGTTCTGAAGTTGAATGAAGTTGAACTTAACGAGTTGGTCTTTTGAGACTTTAAACGAGATCTCGTTATTTGCCGCGTCAATGGCGGCAAATAACGAATAAAAGCACTGATATGTATTAATAGTTACTGGATAGCTAATGGGCTCTGAAAGTTCGGATTATCGCTCAGTCAGGGTAAACCATGGGCAAAACAGAGCAGACGACAGAAGACTTGTTGAATTTTTTTTTAAACTTTTTAGTTATTTAAAATACTTTAACCATAAATCCATTGTAATTAAATTTGATAAATATCGCGAAATATAAAGTATTATATGATTTCGTTGCTTAATTATACGTCAACGAAAACTTTCTTCCCTGACCTTATTGCAGGCTGTCTGTTCTGTTAGTAGTTAAGGTTTATCGCATAACATGTACTTGTACAGCGCAGTGCGTTTGCAGGCGCTTAATTAAAGCATAAATATTATTGTTATTATTATTCTGATTCGCCGTCGGCCATAGGCCAGTGACTGAAGCGTTATCAATCCAGTAACTATTAATACATATCAGCAGTCTTGTTGTCCTCGAGACCAAGGTCTTGGTCTCGAGTGCACTCGAGTTCGTTTTTAAAAGTCTTGGTCTTGGTCTTGAGGTTCAAGGTCTTGGTCTTGAGGTTCAAGGTCTTGGTCTTGAGGTTCAAAGTCTTGGTCTTGGTCTCGGTCTCGCAAGACCAAGACCGGCTGTCAATATGAACAGTCATTTAACAGAACTCAAGAATTCTGTATCAAGCCTGCTTGCATCATACGACCAATATCTATGGATGGATACAAATCTTGTTGGTCAGGAAAGCCCATTGGCAGCAGCAACAGTTATTCTGTATCAGACGGTATTATAAACCATGGGAAGATTTCAAAGGACTCACTATCTGTACATTTACATCCAGTGCTTGAAAAGCTTCTGTGTGTGTGTCAGCGACGTCAGCACCTGTAGGCTAGAACGTATTTTTTTCCACATGGCGGAATTTTTATGAGGCCCCACAAGACACGTCTTGGTCAGAAAATTCTGAGCAAATTGGTTTTTATAAAATACAAAAGGCATTTGGAGTAATAGTTTGCATGAAGGACTTTGAATACAAATTCGGATTTCTCTGCAGTTTGCATTTAAAGTTAATTTGCTTGAATAAAATAAAAGACTCGTGTTTTCATTAAAATAGCGAATATTCCGACTTGACAATTTTAGTGGTCTTGAGGTTCACGGTCTTGGTCTTGAGGTTCAAGGTCTTGGTCTTGGTCTTGAGGTTTGGCTCCCTGTACGGCAGCGCATTGAATACAGGATCGCCTCCTTTGGTTGGCGATGTCAACTGGGTCTCGCACCAAAATACCTGATGGATCTCTTCCGGCCTGTGTCTGCTTCTCGGACTGCTCGAGTCCTCCGCTCGGTGGGGAGGGGGATGCTATCCGTCCCGTTCGCCCGTACTGCTATCATGCAGACCCGCGCTTTCTCGGTGGTTGGCCCGACCATATGGAATGGCCTTCCCTCTGAGCTGCGCCTACATCCTAGGTCTTCCTCTAGTACCTTCTATGACCATCTGAAAACTGCTCTTTTTCGCCGTGCTGGAGTCGGGAGCGCCTCTGAGTAGTTCCCTTGAAGTGGCGCTATATAAATTTACGAATGAATGAATTTCGTTGCCCATCAATCTGAAATGAGATACTGTATCTAGCTTAGGAAGAGAAGAACACTTGATTCCTCTACTGGCTTCATTCATCAGTAACTGAAAACCAACTTAATCGTTGTTGTGTTGAACATGTATCTGGGAAGTTCACTGCATTTGCACTATATAACTGTTCACATGTTTTACAATACATTTACATACGTTGCCTAAGCAGGATTTGCAGAAACGAGTTCACATTGTGGATGTAGGTATCCAAGGACCTGTTCAGCACAATTCAAGAACCTTACAAAGGCACTGGAATACGACCATTTCACTGATAAAAAAAATGGAGGCTCTTAAGATAAGCTGTTTTGGGCAGAAGATGGAATTTTCAGAGGTTGATTGCTCCACGATGGTCAAATACATGAAAAGGCATCGTAGAGCAGGACTATCAGATCTCCAAGGACCACAGTACGCAGTGTTCTTTCTATTTCCTTTATATTTATTACACATTTATTAAGTGCCATCAAACTAATTTGCGAATGAAGGACTTGCTCAAGGTCCCTACACAGTAACCATCTCAAGGGAAGCTCAAACCCTACTCTCTGCATTACAAGACAAGCACCATAATCTACTGACAACTGTATGTCAATCTATATCATAGATATCACCACTCTCGATCATTATTCATATCACTTGTCAGGGCTTGCTTCCTTATGCTGGTCTTTTCACGACTCTGTCTGCTCCCCAACGAACATTCATCGATACCTCAGATTTTGCACATACAGTAAGTGCATAAAAAATACAGTAAAAGCAATGCAAGCACTTTCACAAAAGGAAAGATATAGGATGTGATTCAGGTTCTTTTCAAACGATTCAGAGAGTGTTACCAAATTCATAGCTCAATTTTCTAGTCGGTGCACAAAGTCTTTATGTTACATAGGAATCCGTGTAGTCGCGTGTTCATGACAGCATGAGAATTTCAAATGTTTCATGTACAAAAAAAAGTGTTGCTTGCTGAATGGGTTTTTCTTTAACAATGACACACCCAGTTTAGTTGTAGCTGCCTACAAGGAACATCCTGAACATATGGCATGAAGCTAAATGTGTGTGCAACAGTCACTATTCATTTTATAGCCAAGATCATAAGGGGTGTTATTAAAACTGAAATCTTTAACTATACTTATTTCATGTCCGGCAATTAAACCCTAGCCTCTGAGTTGATAGTCCAGCTCATTATGCCTCTTAGTAAAACTGAAATCTTGAAATATTTCTTTCATGCCAGGATACTGAACTCCCAACCTCTGGATTGAAAGTCCACCAGGCTAATAACTATACTAGTAAGTACCCCTTAACTATATTAGTAAGTGCCACCTGTAAACATCACATGTACGAGTTAAAGTTTAGGTCAACATGAAAACCATCTATGATAATCTCAATGACCCTTTGCAGGGCCATGGAACAGGGAGTAGAATGTTTGCTGGTCTATGTCAACTGCTTTCATATTTGAAAAACAATCATCTTTAACTGGCCAGGAACAGCAAACATGAACTGAACACACCTGGCGTGGCCAGATGATGTTATTTCATCGAGGTGACACTATCTACATATGTCATTGACAAAATGAAATGCTGCATGTCACCTATTCAAACACATGTGCCCTTGGAATTTGCCAATAATTACGACGAAACCAAATGCTCTGAAAAAATCAGATGTGTTAGTCAACAGTCATCGTCATCAATATTACCATCACCAACGTATGCCACTGGTAACACTGATGGGGGGGGGGGGGGTGGCATGGCAGTTGGTGATACATCACTGGTGCAATTGTTATTACATATATATTAGGCACCACTATCTAATGACCAAGCATTGATTGATGGTGCCGCACAACTGTGAATGAAGGGCTTACTCAAGGTCCCAGCATAGTAACCACGTCAGAGGAGGATCAAACCCGTACTCTCTGTTTTATCGGCTACCCTGTCCCACTAAGGTAAACAAGGTCGACGCCCATAGCACTTGGATGGGGAAACATCCATGGTATGCCAGGCATTGCAATCAGTTGGTCCTTGTGGACCGACAAATCTAAGTACACTCTTCAGCAACATTTTAAAACGATTCTTTTTTACCTCGTCTGCCCAAGGAGCGCCTCTTAGGAATCTTCGAGGGGCGTTAAACAAATGCCTTGAACGAATGAAGAATTAAAGAAAGAATATATTAAATTCAGCCTCAATCACTCTGGAGTTCCTAAATCAGATGGTAGAGGTTTAAAATGCAAACTATTTTTGGATTATTTATTGTCCTCATGTTTGAGACTCAGCATCATGTATCTTGCCTCAACCTCAGAACTATGCTTCTGCATGTATATATATATATATATATATAAATATATATATATATACATAATACACATATATATGCAACTATATACTGTATATGCATTCATAATTACATATATATTTGCATATTTGTTTAAGGAATTTGTTTAAGGAAGCTCTCAAAGGAAGTGAACCCAACTTCTGTGAACTTTCTGACAAGATTTAACACTTTGTGCTCTTATCATCAGTCGTCACTAAACACCACCAACAAGTCAAAATCATCACTAGGCTATCTTCACTCAGAATCACCAAATGTAACTACTGTGATTATCATTATCATCATGTATGTATGTATGTGTGTAAGTATGTATGCGTGTATATACCGGTATACATGTGTGCATATATGTACATATTGCTTCATTCTAGGTGCAATTGCAATTAAATAACAGTTATCAAATACAAGATCCTTAATAGCTGTAAATTGCCAGCTATTGATTGCCTGTCATTAAAACCCGGTACTAATTAAATAAAGGAAATAAATAAATGTTCAAAATTAAGTAAATATGAGAGAAGGAAGTAGAAAGCCTCAACAAGGAATGTGTGTCACACACACACACACACACACACACACACACACACACACACACACACACACACACACACACACACACACACACACACACACACACACACACACACACACACACACACACACACACACACACACACACACACACACACACACACACACACACACACACACACACACACACACACACACACACACACACACACACACACACACGCACGCACGCACGCACGCACACACACACACACACAGAGAAGCTTTTCAAGCACTGGATGTAAATGTACAGATAGTGAGTCCTTTTGAAATCTTCCCATGGTTCATCATACCGTCTGATACAGAATAACTGTTGCTGCTGCCAATGGGTTTTCCTGACCAACAAGACTTGTATCCATCCATAGATATTGGTCGTATGATGCAAACAGGCTTGATACAGAATTCTTGAGTTCTGTTAAATGACTGTTCATATTGACAGCCGGTTTTGGTCTTGGTCTTGCGAGACCAAGACCAAGACTTTGAACCTGAACCTCAAGACCAAGACCAAGACCTTGAACCTCAAGACCAAGACCAAGACCAAGACCTTGAACCTCAAGACCAAGACCAAGACTTTTAAAAACGAACTCGAGTGCACTCGAGACCAAGACCTTGGTCTCGAGGACAACAAGACTGCTAAAATAGGGAATATGCAGACGTTGAGGGAGAGCATTGGCCGTCGCCCTCATACGCTGAGGCTAAGAAAATGAAGTCGCTAACGCTTCTTATGTATATATATATATATATATATATATATATATATATATATATATATATATATATATATATATATACATATATATATATATAGCACCAGGGCCGCGTTAAGGCTAGTGCGGGCCCGGGTGCTGTGAATACCTATATATAGCCATCAGCGTGGGGCCTAATTACAAGTACAATAAATTTTTTACTGTACTTCCGAAAATGCGGGCCCCCCGAAACTTTGGGCCCGGGTGCTGCAGCACCCTTAGCACCCCCTTAATGTGGGCCTGTATAGCACCCTCTCAAGCTAGCTTAACCCTTTATAACGACGATCGTGTATTAAAATGCATGGAAAACTAATCCCTGTCGTCGTTAAAGGATTCGTCTCCTCCTCCTTCTTTCTCTCCTCCTCCTCTTCTCCTCCTTCTTCCTGTCCTTCTTTCTCTTCCTATTTCTCCTCTTCTCCTCCTCCTCCTCCTTATTCGCCTTCTCGCCCTCCTCCTACTCCCTATTCCTCCTTCTTCAACTCTACTCGTCCTTATCTTGCCCCCTTATCCTCTTCTCCTCCTTCTCCTCCTTCCTACTCCTCCTCCTTCTTCAACTCGTTCTGAAAGCTTCCTCCTTCTTATCCTCCTCCACCTCCTTCTCTTCCTCGATCTTTTCCTCCTCCTTCCTAGTCTTCATCCTCCTTCTTCTTCACCTCGTCCCTGTCCTCCTCTTCCTCCTTCTCCTCCTCCCCACTCTTCTCATCCTTTGTCCGTGTCCTCCTTTTCCTCCTTCTTATCTTCCATCTCCACCTCCTTGTTCTTTTTCTCCTTTTAACTTCGACATTCTGCATTGATACATGTCAGGTGATGGACGGTCATCTAAGAAACGTTCTGCTGATGTACTACAACGTCTTTATTTATGTGTATTGTTTGTTTGTTGTTTTTTGTTTGTTTGTTTGTATACTATAACGCCTTTTAAGTCGGCTACCTCACAAAGGCACTGCACGAATGACTATCTAACTCATCGAGATATTCAAATGCATTTTAAGACATTTTAAAGATGTTTCCTGGACGAAGCTAAATGCACCAGCATGTATGTAAGCTGAAGACTGTTCCTAGATACATGTACAATGGGCTTGAGCTGAAATACGGAAGCGCGGCACCTGCCTCTCTCCACAAGTAGAAATAGCGCAACGATAGCTGACCTGGTTGACTGTAGACTGGGACAGTGGGACAAACTGCTTCCTGTGTGTAGGTGTGTGTGTGTGTGTGTGTGTGTGTGTGTGTGTGTGTGTGTGTGTGTGTGTGTGTGTGTGTGTGTGTGTGTGTGTGTGTGTGTGTGTGTGTGTGTGTGTGTGTGTGTGTGTGTGTGTGTGTGCGATGCCGACCAATAGGCCCCCTCCCGGAAAGAGAATTGTATTTTATTCTTGCCTTTCATTATACTATTTATCTGTCGTAACGTTCAATAAATAACCTTCGTTGTTTTACTGTGTTTCGACAGGTGCCACTGGATTTGCTGGCGACCAGTTGTCCGCCTGATGGGAGATGGGATGGATTCTGATGCAGGTTCCGGCTGCACTTGGCTCTGTGTTGTCGGTGTGGTGAGTGTGTATGTGCGTGTGTGGGTGTGTGTGTGTGTGTGTGTGTGTGTGTGTGTGTGTGTGTGTGTGTGTGTGGGTGTGTGGGTGTGTGGGGTGTGTGCGTATGAGTGTGTGGGTAGGTGTGTGTGCGTGTGTTTGTAGGTGTGTGTGTGTGTGTGTGTGTAGGTGTGTGTGAGTGTGGTGAGTGTGTGTGTGGTGTGTGTGTGTGTGGTGAGTGTGTGTAGGTGAGTGTGTGTGTGTGTGTGTGTGTGTGTGTGTGTGTGTGTGTGTGTGTGTGTGTGAGTCAGCGGCCTGCTGGGCCCCTGGCGTGGCGTAAAACCCCGTAAGCCCTTTGTTGGCAGGTGGGCCCCTGGCGTGGCGTAAAACCCCGTAAGCCCTTATGCTGTCTCATGTGTGTGTGTGTGTGTGTGTGTGTGTGTGTGTGTGTGTGTGTGTGTGTGTGTGTGTGGGTGTGTGTGTGTGGGTGTTTGTGTGTGTGGGTGTCTGTGGGTGTGTGTGGGTGTGTGTGTGTGTGGGTGTGTATGTGTGTGTGTGTGTGTAGGTGTGTCTGTGTAGGTGGGTATGTGGGTGTGTAGGTATGTGTGTGTGTAGGTGTGTGTGTGTAGGTGTGTTTGTGTGCGTGTGTGTGTCGCTGTGTGTGTGTATTTTGAGCCGAGGTATAAGGAGGATCAAGGAAGACTGGATTCGAGGCAAGAGGTAAGAGGTGGACGCGGAGTCAAAGCACAGGGGCGTACAGTAAAGGTTGGACAGTGAAAACACAACCGCAAGAAAAGGACAACCTCAACTCAACTCAACTCAAAATGAGACAGACGCCTATCGTACTTGGCACAAAAGTTCTTCGTTATGAGTCTGAAGCCAGTTTTTTTTACAAATAGAAGTAATTAACAGTGCAAGAAGGAACACCCCTCACTTTGTCGACTTTTTATCGAAGTAAAACAGAAGATTTTGTTCGGTTTTGTTCGGTTCTTTCTCTAGTCGTGTCTTTCCAGACTGTTACACACCCTCTGGGTGTTTTCGAACTCTTATATAACTATTTCTGTAGTGCTTTGATCAAGGATTTCTGTTTGATTCTTCCTACTATGGTATAGTCCCAGCAAACACACCCGTACGGGTCCCTTGCGGGATTTATCCGGTTTGACGGTACGAGATTCTCGCGGTTTTTGTCCCCGGTTTACACACGGGACCCTTGCGGTCCACCCCGTGTCAGTGGCGCCTCCTACCGGTATTCGTATTTCTACCGCCAGTCCGCCATTTTGTGTGCCTGCCGTTTCGAATGTACAAATATTTGACAGATCGCGATTTGTTTCTGTGAAAAGTAAGATTACGTTATATTTATTATTCTAATGAACCTATATCTGTGTACATTAACAGTTTATGTAAATGCTGTATTTAATTGTGGTCGGGATAGACGAAACGGAGATTGCAGTGGGTTAGGGTCAGGACTGTAGTGGTAAAATTAGAGGTGAGTACACGCTACCGGTTAGTTTTCCGAAACAAATTAGAGGTGAGTATACGCTACAGTATTTTGTGAGTATACGCTACAGTATATAAATAAATATAACTATTTGGGAGGTGAGTATACGGTCTCTAGAGGTGAGTACACACTGTATAGTGTATACCCGCGTATACTCTCGACTACAGGGAGTCAGCCCGAATCCCCGAAACCCGAATCCCCGAAAACGCTGAAAATACACTAAAGCCCGATTTCCCGAAAAAAGCTTATAGAAAGTGCCGAACTCCAGAAAACTATTCAAAGTTAAATTGTAAACTCTTATACATGACATAGACCTAGCGTGGCCTTGATGTACCTCGATATCATGCATATTCACGTGTTTATTTGTAATTTTAGTCTAAAATCGATTTCGGGGATCCGGCCGAAATTCGTTTCGGGGATTCGGGGATTTGGGCCGCACCCGACTACAGCCCTGGTTAAGGTTATGGACTGTACGGTAAACTTGCGCTATGAGGGTCCTTATGTTATGGTCTGACTCAAATTCAAGGGGCTATATATTACTGTGTGACAAGAGGTCGCACCTTCTTATCTTATCTTATCTTATATGATTATTTATAAAGCGCCTCTCACAGCATAGACTATTCAGAGGCGCTCCCAGCGTGTCAGCCCCGAGGGAAAAGAAAGGTCTTTAGGCAGCGGAGAGAAGAAGGCGAGATCCCAAGCAATATCTTGCTACGGAGAGAGGGGGGCAGGTCATTCCAAAGGGAAGGGCCAAGTATTGGGATATTATCAATATTCCCTTGTATCACCCAATTTTCTTTTATATCAGGCAACATATATTTCTTGTTCTGTTACATTGATTAAAATCTAGCTATCTTTAGTGGTTACACATTTGATTTGTTATAAGGAATAATTATGTTGCTTCATTTCTATCAATTTTTAATGATTCAGTAGTTGTGTGCTCATATCGTGAATGTGTCTTTAAATTATCAAATTGTTTTTACTACTGTTTGCCATGGATTATAAGCTGTTGAATATATTTATCCTTTCAGCCCCTTAAGTGTGTTGACACATAGTACCGATAGTCACTGATCAAATTTGTGTAGTAATTCATAACTCATAAATATGAATTTAGGATGCTAGCACTGGGGATTCCCAAAAGTTTTGCATTGCAATCAAAAGTGTCAGCACATTTTTGTGTTACAGCTAATCACTTACTTACTACGTTTTTGAAGATTTCTTTTGTCACCGTAGTGTTCATAAATCGAAGTATGATGGTTATCTGTGTAGACTTGATTTTGTAGGTGGCGATTTTAGTAGCAGACTCATGATAAAAATATCTCGCCAGTCTGGAGGAGTTGCAGCAAACTCAGAAACTACATTCATCTACGCTGCAGTCGATTTCGAGGCAACTGAATGCAGCAGGCGGACTTGCGGCAACGGAGCTGCCTGAGGCCATGCAATTTCCCATCGAAACCGAGGATGATTTGTCGAGCATGGAGGACAAGGTGCTTGACACTTCAACGATGAAAATATTGGTGTGAAAATATTGGTGAGTCTTTTTACTGTTTAAATGGTTTTTAAAGCCTCGTGTATGATTCGCTGCTAATTTCTAGGGCATACAATTTTTTATCTTGCTGTTAATAGGTTGTATTAAATTCTATTTCTTTGTGTCCATAAAGTTAGATGTGTACATAAATATTTTTTAAATATCGACATTTAACTGAAAAGGCCAGCATTTTCTTAAAACGTGTCAAATTGCAATATTAGAAGATTTCATTGTCTTTTGTTCAGTCTTGTTGTCAAGACCTTAAACCTCAAGACCAAGACCAAGGCCAAGACTTTGAACCTCAAGACCAAGACTTTGAACCTCAAGACCAAGACTTTGAACCTCAAGACCAAGACTTTTTAAAACGAACTCAAGTGAACTGGAGACCAAGACTTTGGACAACAAGAATGCTCTTGTTAAGATTAAACTGCTTTGATCTGCTTCTTCTTTTATTGTTTAGATACAAGTACTCGTGGATAACAGTGGAAATGATTTGCGAGAATTCATCAGACGAAACATGAAGTTCATTTTTGGAAATGATCCAGCTCGACGTTTCGGTGTGACAGGGCAGCGAGGCAAGAGGACATTCAAGTCATTGAAGCTGTTCGACATTTATGGTATGTATTTTGCATATAATACTTTTTGAATCAAGTGTAATTTTTACTGCTAATAACTTGTCACTCATTAAAGTTTGATGAACAGCTGACTATAATTCAATTGCAAGCTATCAATTTCAGCTTTATTTCTTGCTTCCAATGGATGTTTTGCTTTGTTACTCAAATAAATGAGATATTGCTAATGATAGTAAAGAAAATTCATCAAGTTGTGACGTCAAACGAAATGATGCAGTTGGCATGTGGGAACTATTTATGCTTGTTTCAAATAAAAAAATTCAATAGTCTAATGACTGTTTTATTAAGTGCTAAACCATTGAAACATTACTTATTGCATTTTTTAGGCTAAGACATCTTCGACATTGTTTTGACTTTTCTAATCTTGAACATTGTGCAGGCAGTGTCTCTAAATATTGTCATTTAATAACAGAAAGAGTTGCTGGAATGATATCATTTTACAATACAAATCAGAGCACATCAAATTCTTAATTCTTGTTCTTTGTAACTTGTTATTTTAAATCTAAATGTTGCATGTTTGAAATTTCAGGTTCGGTAAAACATAATATTGCTACAAAGGACAGCACGAGGAAAATGGTTGAAGACGAGTTGGCCAGTTGGTTTGGTAATGCTAGGGATCATGGCACTGGAGGCTGCCAACTATTGAAATCGGCGCCATTCAAAGAGACCGAGTCAGAGTCGATCAGTGTTGATCAGGAGTTCACCAATACTGCTGATGACATTATTGTTAAATGAAATTACAGAGCAGATCGACTGCATGATTACTTTACTTTATTAAATTGACTTTATTAAATTGATGTGTCATTTAACGCTTTTGTTGATTATTTATTGCTTTAACTATATAGCACAGTTTACAGTACAGTTTGCATACTATACTGTAAACTGTGCCACTGGTGGAGTTCTTGTTTGACAGGTGGGGGGCGACGTTTTTGAACTGATCAGGTCAAAAAAAGAGTTTTGAACTGATCTGCTCAAAAGAGGTATTAAAAAAAACTGGGGTGACTTTGCTGTTTCCTAAAAAAAAAAATGGGGGGTGGGTGGGGCAGATGTATGGTGTGTCCCCCTACTGTTCAAGGGGGTCTTGTCCCTTTTGAACTGATCTGGTCAAAAAGAGTTTTGAACTGATCTGCTCAAAAAGAGATAAAAAAACTGGGGTGACTTTTTTGGTGTTTCTTCAAAATTTGGGGGGGCAGATGTATGGTGTGTCCTCCCCACTGTTAAAAGGGGTCTTGTCCCTCTGGACCCCTGGGATTGCCGCCCATGAACTGTGCTAAACTGGGTATCACTTTTTAGTCATCTGGGAATGAATTGGGAAAGAACCGGGATGCCCGGCGGGATATCCCGTATGGGTCCCGTACGGAAACCGCGGACAAAAACCGGCGGGATCCCGCCGGGTATCCCGTACGGGTCCCGTGTGGCAACCCGTATGGGACCCGTGTGGGTCCCGTGTGGGTGTGTTAGCTGGGGTATTACTATCAAATAATTACACTGGTCAACAATGATTTTATTGCCGATTATATTAGAGCGATTTTAGGGTAAACCTGTGGTGCTGATTCCGAATATGGAGTCGGTTTTGCTAGATTGGCTCTAGTTTTTGAGTTATTCGACTAATTATGAGAATTTAATGGTTAAACGGGGCACAGTAACAAATCGCATTGAAATTGTCTCAAATTTTGTACTAAAGTGCACACATAAAACACGTAATGGCATTGTCTTCGGTCTCATAACATTTAAACATGGTCTCATAACATGGTAAGCTGATTGATAAAAATCACAATTTTTAGACTTTTCTAAGGCTTTTGACACTGTAAAAAAAAGACCGGGTATGATTTGCAACAGGCAGAAGCTTCAGGACTCTTTCCTGGCCGACCAACTGGCCATTGCACTAAGTTCCATGGTATGGGTCCCACCAATTTTGTTGTAGCCATGTCTGGTTTAAAACCTCTCTACCACTTTAATCGAATCTTCACATAAGCAGACGACTGCTATCTTCTCATACTGGCTTCTAATATCTCCACCACTGTTGCAGAACTTGATCACATAAATGCCTGGGCCCAGAGATTCAATCTTCATCTTAACCATTCTAAATCCAGCGACATTATCTTCACCAAGTCCAAGACGATCCTTGAATCCTATCCACCACCTATATGCGGACTCTCAAGGGTCTCTTCATTAAAAATATTAGGAATTGAAATAACTGATAAGTTTGAATTCTCTCCTTATATCCAAAAACTGAGCATAAAGGCTAAACAATCCCTTTACGCTCATCGTATCTTGATTTCTCATGGGCTCTCGGGCCCCAGGCTTCATGACGTGATACGGGCTACCACTGTATGCTATGCTGTTCCCAGGTATGGTTGCTTTGCCAACAAGCAGGAACTTGATCATTTGGGCGCAATTATTCGTAAGTTGGTTCGCCTTGGCTACCTCCCTCCTTCTTTTCCTACTTTTGAGGAACTCTGCAAAAAAGCTGATCGTGGTCTCTGTAATAGCATTCTCAAAAACCCTAGTCACCTCCTCCATGACCTTCTACCTCCCGTTCTAAAGACCGAGTATGATTTGCGCCCTCGTTCCCATAATCTGATTCTACCTAGATTTGACTCCCTTAGTCCCTTACCCAACGAGGTTTCCTGTGTAGGATGCTGTACAGTTAGGCTCTCTTTATATTATTTCATTTATCATCTAACGTCATTATAACTGTTATATTTTTACTTTCCCCTTTGTGTATGTAAAGCGCTGTGCGTTTGCTAGCGTTTACTAAAGAATATACTTACTTACTTACTTAATTAATTAATTAATGCGTAGTTAAACCCCATTTGTACGATTTTCTTTTATGTCGGTTATCAGGACAATCACGTTGGAGGCTCCAGCAATAGTCTGCCATCATGTGTCTGTCCCATTTGCCTTGATACCTTTCTTCCATGACCTTTATATCTTGGTGAAACCTCTCACCTTGTTCCTCACTGACATGTCCAAGATTATATGGAAATCTATTTAAGTGGCTATGAAGAAAGTGTACCTTTATGCTCATATTAGTACCCAAATTTCTGAAGTTTGTGAGCATGTTTTGCACCAGTTCTTCGTAATTGTCTGCTTAGTTGTTGCCTAAAAAGTTCTGCACAACTAAGACAAAACTGCAACAGGCAGAAGCTTCAGGACCATTCATACATTTTGTGAAATTAGAATCCATAAGTTTACGATTCCAACTTATATAGCATTCGAAGTGTCCGGAGTGGGGGTAGGTAACAGTGTCTGGACATGGTCCGGACAGCGTGTCCGGACAGTTCACAGAGTACAGAGGGACAGCAACTAACATCAAGACCTAATCCGAGCCAAACAAGTAAATACATACACACATACAGGGCTTACAGGCAGACATATACACACATACAAAGACACATACAAAGACACATACGCACACAAACAAAGACACATACGCACATATACAAAGACACATACGCACACATACAAAGAAGCATACAAACATAGAAGGAGACAAACAAACGGACGCGATGCTTTCCGGCAAATTCGCTACAAAACACAAAATTAAAATATTTAGTTGTTTATTTCGAGGTGTCGTTTATCTCATGAACTAGAGCCAATTCGAAAAAAACCACTTCCATTTTTGAATTCAGCGACCCAAAAATACCAAAGAATTCCTCAAATATCCTTGGCAACGAGAAAAAATTTTTTATTTGTTGACCAGTGTTATCTTAGTTTTTGCCACAACTGGACTTGGAAATGGGGGCCTCATTTAGCGGGACCTGGGTTCCTTGGAGATCTCCCTTTGACCCACTGCACCAGTGATCTAAATACAAATTAATAAGTACCACTGTATATTTATGTTACTATGCCTATGGTATAGTGTTACTATCAAATAGTAGATACGTACTGCACCAGTAAATGGATCTTGGCATAAAACCCAGTTGTGTCGAGTTCAGTACATAATGAATTTAATATCTTAGTTCCCAATTGTTATTGTTAGTTAGTTAGATAATTAGTTAGTTATCTACAGGGTATTTATTCACTTGTAAGTTAGACACTTGCTATCGTACGTTTTAAGTACCTCCAAAAGCACAGCATACATTAGGTAAAGGATGTTGCTTGAAATTATTTAAATAATAACACCACATAAATGAAAAAACACTTTGTAAAAGTACTTTATTATGCATAAGACATCCGTTTATGTAGTACATCTAGTCAAAATGTTAATAAGTGTGCATGTGTAAATACGTTAGGTTTACACAAATCTGCATGCTATTTATATACAGTGTACCTGCAAAATACATGCACAGACCTACCAGGGTCTATATATACATAGTGTTGATGTTTATTGATATGTGTATACAACTATACATGTATATACATTACATTCACAATTAGGTGCTACAGTAGGTCTGGACAGTGGTTGAGCCATGTATTTCTTTAAAGGCCTTATATGTTGGTCAAGTACCATACCTATTACACGGCAAAGCAGCATCCATATTTAAGGAAAGGAGTTGTCACTTTAATATCAGGAAGGCTATAGTACAATTTGTACAAATCCTGGTAGTGAACAGACTCTGGACATCATAGCTGGCTACACTCTAATACTGATGTGTGGAAAATACTGGTAATAACTAAGCATTCCACTATCACCAAGAGTTTGAATTTTTTATCTAAAGTAAATTGGCAAGTCCATAATGTGCGTTCATGACTTTGAGATTCAGAAGGCTCACAACCTTGGGAACCAGTTGCTTATTAAAAGATCAGGCCACAGGCTCGAGGATGTGACAGACATTGGATGTAGAGTAGACAGCTGGTTTCAATAGTATTTCTGTTTAAAACAAAAAAGTAGACACCGAGAATAACCACACTTAAAAGTACATGTGAACTAAACTATTTGCTGCTTGTTACAAAATGTTTCAACCATCATTCTTACTTTGCACACTGTTACAAGTGGTAGTGAGAAAGTTGTAAAAACTTTTCATGCTTCACGCCTCTAATCATATTTTGTGAGCTGTAGTTGCTTGCTAAAAGACTAGGTCACAAGCTTGAGGTATGATGGGCATTAGATTTAAACAGCTGATTTTAGTATTTCTGTTTTAAAAAAAGTACATCGATAATAAGCACAACTAAAAGGCGCACGTGAACTACTTCAATTCACTGATTGTTACAAAATGTTTCAACCATCAGTCTTTGTTTGCACAGTGTTAAAGCATCATCTCAAAGAAAGCTTTCTGAAATTAAACTAGTTCATACTTCACATACATACATGTACAAAGCACATGGGCATACAGTAAAGGTTGGACAGCGAAAACACAACCGCAAGAAAAGGACAACCTCAACTCAACTCAACTCAAAACTTGGCTGCGCAAAAGCTCTTCGTTATGAGTCTAATCCTATGAGTGTAATCCTATTTCCACAGTTGCTTGTTAAAAGACTATGCCATGTACTATTAATGTCAAATACTCAAAACGCATCTGTGAGTTTGCAATATAAAGTGTTACTTATTCCATGGTATTGGGTTCTTTCGATGATGGCTTATCCCTCTGATAAATATGATAGTAAGTAGGTACATTATTTTCTCATGTTTATTACTATTACAAAACTGTGCTGTTTATATGAGTGTGACCAGCAAGGATTAGCTGTAAATTGTTCTAGCAAAATCAGAAGTGAGAACAGTGTTACATAATCTTATTTTAAGTACTTAACGGTGCTTTATAACTGATTTAACAATGCTCCTTTATGAAACATTTTTGAGTTTTTACAAAACAAAAATTCAGAGACATCGTTGACAAGTCTAAGAAAGTTTCACCGTTAGTCACCGATAATTTTACATTTTTCTAACATGTGAACAATCTTCTCCAGTTTGTGTTGAGGAACATGAACATCACTCTCATCAGTATGGGCTCAAATCTGTCCAGTAATCTGTATCGCCAACACCATAAGAGACTAGAAAACAATTTTACACAGCTTTGTACATTCTTGCACAGTTATTTGTAAGTTACAAGATATTTTGATTACGCTATGAGACATTAAAGTAATTTGATGCAACTCACACAACTGGAAAATGATAAATGAAACAAGTTTTAAATACATTAAAACAATTTTTCAACAGGCATTGTGATGAATAAAATTGGACATGTCGTTTTTGATTGGAATCAAAAAGCA
Source organism: Allolobophora icterica (assembly GCA_963556255.1). Lineage (NCBI taxonomy): Eukaryota > Metazoa > Annelida > Clitellata > Crassiclitellata > Lumbricidae > Allolobophora > Allolobophora icterica. The sequence goes on along the minus strand of OY744603.1, from coordinate 56,526,903 downwards.
TTTGATTCCATCAATCCGACTTGAATTGAGTTTGAGATTTAAAAAATGTAAGAATCAGTGGAACTGCATGACTCAAATCACAATAAATAATAATGGTCTTTGCTACTGGAATTAAAGAGCATTTGATTCCATCAAAATGCCACTTAAACTAAGCTGAAATTCAGAACAGGAGAAGTTAATGAAAGTACATGACTTGCATCAAAATACACAGGACAAAAGTCAAAAGATACTTGTAAACAATGGTAAATGGCCAACTGAGAAACGAAATATGGCAGATACTTGATATGGTTCCAACACAAGGATTATTTCAAAAAGAGAACACAATTTAGTGCAAATGCAAGGTAATTAAGTAAGTATATCCTTTATTTGACCAACTGCTAACCGCACTTTGGTTTACATACTTTAGTATTTGTGCTACAAATAAAACTAACTTGTCACAAATGCCTGTCGGGCTATAGGTTCAGGCATAACCTTCGGAATAAAGTTCTGTGACTAGCTAGGCCCTACCTATACCAAAGCTGGTCAGAGGGCTGGCTTTTCACAGTGTAGATTACCAAGCTGTTCTTGTCAGATTGAAAAGATGTCCGATACTGCAAAAATCTTGATACCCCCATACACAAATACAAATGTTTTACAACAAATATCAAGTTCATTTTAAAAAAAACTTACATTTCTCACGGTCAAGACTGCTCACAAACAATACAAGAATTATGTACTTTTCCTGCTTCTACATCTGCAATAAAAAAATGTGAGCATCCAAAAAAAGTACCAATATAAAACCAAATGATAACACTGTATTTGGGAATATCTAATGACCCAGACTTGACTAAAGATTCTGAAGGCTTTGCATGGGAACCATTGGCAAATGAACTTAAACAGATAATCCAGAGAAGCAGATACATATTACCAAATGAATAAAATTTGAATCTTTACCCAAAACTTGGAGCAACAGCAGATGCAGCATTGAAGTTTTAATCATTGCTGTTTAACTTTTTGGTAGCAATATTGACACAAAACTTTTACCTCGCATACAGTCAAGAGCAGTTCAAGCATAGTTTATAATACTGCTTTAATGCCTGTAAACAACAATAATGTTTCCTGTCCAATAAATTTTCGCTAAACACACTGCTCGAACATTTTCTTCAAATTATAAAACAACAGGCTAAAAATATAATCACAGTTTTCCTCAAACTGTTTACTGATACCAAACACACTTCTAAGGATTGATAGTGCATTGCTTACAACTGAAGTAATTGACAGCAATTTGTTAACAAACTAGCAAAACTCAACACATCATGGATATAATTATCATTAGTAAATGTGCTATCAATCATTACAAATATTTGTACACATGAAGAAGATAAAAAAATTTCCAGTTAAAAATTTCCAATCTTCTGGAAAAATAATTCTTACTCTAAAATAATGTTCCAATATTTTGAAATAAAATTTCTTAGTTCTAAGCTGTTTCAGATCTACACAGTGATGAACTGGATGCTGGTTAACAATTGCTCATACTAGCGCTAAAGTAGCTTTCAGATCGTTTAGATGAGTGCAAGTTAATGAAAACAGAACATTACCAAAAAATTTCACACTTAACTTTTTCTGACAAACTTTTAAAATCAGTACAATACGACTACTTCGTGCAGTATGTTGTTTTGTGGTCATAGCATAAGCAAACTGGATTAACAAGATTCACTTGCTGTGAATGGAATAACATAACATCATAAATACAGATCAATTCTAACAGTACCAGCAAACTTCATCAAATTTAACACCTCTGCAACAAATCTCAACAACTTGAGCATTGTTTGTACATGATAATGACAAACTGGTTCAAGATGTATTATTATTCACTGTACTGGCGAGATGCAAAAATCAATTTTTGAAAATGCACATGCAAGTATTAATACTTGCGTGTCTTACGTCCTTAAATATGACATACAGTCAACAGAAAACATTCTTTGAGCCAGGCTGATGCAGATTAAGTGTTATGCTTTGTTGTAATGAGAGATTATAAGTTTCTAAATGCAGAGACTGGGGATATTACACAGCAGACCAGAAATACCTATTCACGTTCAAAAGAAATTTTTGACGACCTCATTATAACATTTTGGAATGTAAAATTTATTTACAACCGAATCTGTAGTTATATCAACAGTTTGTCAGGCTTCATACTTTCCATAACTGCATTACATTAAAAATATAGGCACTTTTCAATTGTGTCCATTCAGTTAGTAATCTTTAGCCTCAGGTAGTTCAGTACTAATTTAGAATTTTTCAACAGTGCTGCATCCTTTCCAGTGAAAATCTTGTAGCACTGTTCAAAGAGTCCCCACTATTTTCCCTGTATCTTTTCTTATAGCACTGAACAATTTTGCAGCACTGAACAAAGTCCCCCACATGCTCACAATATTACAGTTAATAGTTTTTCATACCAAGTGTAAGAAAACATGAATTTTCATAAAATGCAAATTTCTGAGTATTGAAATTTTCCTGTTTTACTAAGGCCATATAACAACAGAGTACAGCAACCTTATCGCAAGCAAAGAAAAATCAGTATCCACAATACTAAAATGAAATATTTTTTAAAAGTACCATTAAAAACAACTTAAGGATATTACACGAAATGCCATTTTTTTACATTCCAGCCATAATAATTAATTACAGACAGGAATCAGTTAACTGTAGTTTAATGCTTTTAATTAAAACTTTTAAAATACTTATTTCACAAGCGAGATTTTTCAGCCCTTTCATGTTCTGTCCACAGGGCAGCAAATGACTAAGCTTATATATCCAGTAAAAACATCTTACAAATGTACATATACATTCACATAATGTATACACATAACGTGTAATATATGAGAAAAGTAATGATCATAAGAAATCAGAGACTACATCACAGAATTGTAATTTATCGTCACAAAACAGCATTAAGTAAAAAAGCTTAAGACCGTTTTGGTATCTTGTTTTTCTTTCCAAGTATGTTCATGAGTTCTTTGTTCATGTAGTATGGCTTTGCTGCAGATCCATCGTGACGTTCAAGGTCTTCCACTGGAATATAACAACACTCAACTTAATTTATTATGAGATTGTAGCGAAAAGGCTACAGACCTACTCCTCATTCAACTCCAGACTGACCTTCCAGTTTTAGGTGAATTGGTTTAGAAGTTACATCTAGAGAAATGGCTTATACCTTCATGGCTGATCCATTCAGATGTACCTTGCACTCCTTGAAATGGTTCATGATTACCCATTCACTTTTATACATGACTTGGCACGGTAACTCTAGCTTCCTAACAGGCAGCTGGACAAGTTTACTTACATCAGTGATAATGCATAAAATACCCAAATGATGGATACATTGGTCCAAAGTTTGTCCAACTGTATGTGGAAATAGAGGTCAGCATGTCTGTCTCTCTGTTAACGTAACAGAATCAATATGTTTCACTCTATCCGAATCTGTGCTTTGGAGCCAGACCAATCTGTCTTTTTGCTGTGGAATAATCATTTATACTAATGAAATACAAACTGAAAAGTTCAGGTTTTTATCTGTAAGTCTGCCAAAATTAAAGATCATCTTGTGTCAAGATAAGCCAATCGAAATTCAGACGGCCATTCCTGACAACATACTCCTGCTGTCTGAGCTGGACTTGTGCACTGTCTGTTTAAGTCTGAACCATAAGGCCATCAAAACTTTTCTGTCCTAGTTAAAAAACTTTGCTGTTCTGTGTGAAGTTGCCTAAAATCCTCTCGTTTCAATCAGCTGCCTTGTGTGCCTGTGTCTGAACTGGTGAAATGCAGTTCACATGATTGTCCTCAAGCACCAGCGTTGGTAGGCATCCAAGTTCCTTGTTCAGAGCCCTTGTCAGTATGCAGTTCTCGACCCTCATAGAGAGGCACAAGTAATATGTATGCTGTAAACAGTTGGAATCGCAATACTACAAACAGCTCTTTGTACAGTCACAAATCACCATTACCCTTCAAGCCCAGTATTAGCTTCAACATTCGACCAGAGATAGGTGAACCCTCCTACTAGTTTCATGATGTTACCCACCACCTGCATTTGATCCACCTGTTGAGATGGTTTCATCACTGACACAATTTTGGTCTTCGCCCAGTCGATTTCAATTCCAAACTGGTGTGCTTCTTGGTCCAGTATTTAGCATCTTCAGAATTTCCACACGAAATTTAACTTTTGTGAAGTACGTACAGGCACTATATCAAATTTCTGACACAAACATACACATGGTTGACCAACAAGGCCATTCACATTCCATGTTAAAGCATTCAAAAGAATAAAGATCAGACTCACAAAAGCAAAGAAACAACGTGTCAATGGCCATGTCGTAGACACTGAAGAAAGCAGTTGCCACGATATATGTAGCGCAGATGATTATCTACAACAATGACTTCAATTTTTTTATTGTCTACAAGCCACAACATTAAATTCTTAGTTCTCCATTCAATTCATTAACTCACACCTTTACTAGTTAGTAGACTTCCAACTATAATGATGGCAAGTAAGCACCAAAAACGTGGCCATTCTGGAAACGCATTTGGTACTTGTCATTTCTTCTTAAAGTTCATCTCAAAGTGGATTTTGTTTGATAATTCTTATTTGTTCAGTTTCTGTGATCACAATGACATCTTTAAGTTAGGGATGAGTTGAGTTAGGATGGGTTTTCTTCTTGCCTTGTGCTCAGAATAGTCCCTCTCTATGCAAGGGGATGACAGGTTCCAGACTGGAGGTAGCAGCTTGAGCTTACAGTCCTATCTATACTGTAAAAGGGCGAGGAGAGGCTTTGGAATGGTATTAAAAATCTATTAGCTTTCATCAACAGACAGTGTTTGAAACCAATGATGGTAAATTTGTCTAACTTTCTGTTTAATTGAACGCAATGACAGTAGGCCAAAATGTATTTAATTCTATGTTTAGTTCTGTGTTTAAAATCTCTAATTTCAGACCTGTATCAGAATGTTTCATTACTTAAGTATAAAATTTTCAAACAGATGAAAAGATTGGTACAGCTGTGCTATAAATGTTGCCCACTCTTTAACAGTGGCACTACAATAGCACTGTAAAAGCCATTAGTTGCATTAGCATATTGTATGTTGTAAAACAGCATACGAGAGTTTCAGCATAATATAAAAACAGTGACACGAACCAGAACTGGAATCAGATAGTAGTTCAGCTGGAGTTTGGGCAAAACTTTATCGATTCCTGGAATTTCTCGAGCAAAGAAGAAGTAGGCAAGAACTCCTGTAAAATGATATTTAAGCACTTATTAACATGGTTGATAAATAATGATGTCACCGAATATTCCTATAAATCTGCAGATGATTTTTTGCCAAAAGTTAAATAATAGTCCGACAATTGTGGATGATTGATGACACAGTGGCCAACTGGGTATGTATAGCAACTGCACCTAGATATTTGTAAAGTATCTAATAAGAACCTCTCACAGGTGCTTAGTCTGGAATCCACTGACTGCTGGTTTGAGCCTACTGAGTGGACTCCATGTAGTGACCTTGTTCAAGCTGTTCATGTATTTATGTCACTATCACCACCAAGTCATGTAAGTTGGTACCAGCATAAGCTGGGAAGTAAATGACAAGTCCTAGTTGATTGATGGCTGTGTTTCCAGGATCTTGGGATTCGCCCACTGCCAGAAGTGAGTGCTTCCCTGATGTTCCACTGTGGAGTTTTATTAACTGTGATGCAGGCAAGTACAACAGTGAAATAGAACAATGCTAAGCATGGTTACTACTTGGATGGGTAACCAGGCCATCTGAGATAACTTAGCCTGCAATGTGTGCCGGGTCGTTAAGCAACTAAACATTAGTTGACACTTTCACAAAGGTACACGTTTGTTGGTTTGCTATGTTTGTTCTTTATCTGAATGACCTCACGACTCTGGGATCAAGCTTCTCAGGACATTCTACAGAGACACATGAACGAGTATGTTTATCTTAATCACTGGTCTAGCAAATATTACTCACAATGCACAAGTCTTGAATATTTGGTCAGTCGCTAAGTCATCCGACCTAGCCGAGCTGCTACTAGACAATGTGCGTTGTATTTAGTTATATTAATAACTAGCTGGATTACCCGGCGTTGCCCGGGGTTATAAGTTTCAATCCCTGCACCCCCACCACCCCCACCACCACCCCCACCCCCCCACCACCACCACCCCCACCACCACCACCCCACCCACCACCCCCACCCCCATCCACAACCCGCCCCCCACCACCCTCCACCCCCACCACCACCACCACCACCACCCGTGCACCCCCACCACCACCACGCCCCCACTCCCACCCCACTCCCCACCACTCACCACGGTACCACCCACTACCCCCCCCACCACCCCCCCCACCACCCCCCACCACCCCTACCACCCCTACCACCACCCCCCACCCACTACCCCTACCACCACCCCCCCCACTACCCCCACCACCACCCCCCCACCCCCACCCCCCACCCCCCCAACCCCCCTACCACCACCCCCACCCCCACCCCCCCACCACCACCCCCGCCCCCCACCGACCGCCCCCACCACCCGCCTCCCCACCCACGACCCCCACCCAGCACCACCACCACCCCCCCACCACCACCACCCCCCACCACCACCCCCAAATTGACTTACCAACAATAAATTTATCTTCGATGTTTGTTACACGTGCATGCATCCAATGCAGTAATCCTAATGTCTCTGCAGGGACTGCATCCAATGCAGTAAGCCTAATGTCACTGGAAGGACGGTAATTTTCCTATCGCTTGGGGAGATGTTTTGACCGTTTTTCACCATGGTAGCGGTGAAAGGGGGGTAAGCGAACCCCTCCACTGGGTGTCCGATGCCGAGGCCGACACAGCAGTGAGGTTTGGAGTGAAAAGGTGCAAAATTGTAGAAGTTAAGCCCGGTCAAACAGACAGACAGAGGGACACACACACAGAATTCTCGCTTTATTATATAGATAACTAGCAGGTTTACCCGGCGTTGCCCGGGGTTATAAGTTTCAATCCCTGTAGCGAATAAGCAACAAATTTAGGCATATGTTTAAATCCGTGTAGCGAATAAGGAAGAAATTTAGGCGACCTGTGGGGGAGACTGCTTTGCAGTCTAGGCGTGGACTGACTGCTTCGCAGTCGCCCTCTGGCGACGACTGCTTCGCAGTCTCCCGTGGACTGACTGCTTCGCAGTGGAGTGGCGACGACTGCTTCGCAGTCGGGGAGACTGCTTTGCAGTCCGTGGACTGACTGCTTCGCAGTCGAAGAGGGTGAAGCTATGAACTATTTAATTACTATATTTACATAGTATTTACTGTTTAGCAAAGTCCGTGTAGCGAATAAGGAAGAAATTTAGGCGACCTGTGGGGGAGACTGCTTCGCAGTCTAGGCGTGGACTGACTCCTTCGAAGTCGCCCTCTGGCGACGACTGCTTCGCAGTCTCCCGTGGACTGACTGCTTCGCAGTCGAAGAGGGTGAACCCGGCGTTGGCGGGTTAAAGAAAACGCCAGAAATCTAGCCCTCACTGCCCTTAGTAAAGCAGATTCTTTGAACATACAATTTTGCTGTAAAACGATGAATATAGTTCGAATTCGATCGTAATTAAATTTTGTGCGAAAGTAAACAACGTCTTTATTTGCATTATTAATGACGTTGGGGAATATCCGCGCCATAAATAGAACCGCTTGCGAACCCCTCCACTGGGTGTCCGATGCCGAGGCCGACACAGCAGTGAAGGTTTGCAGTGAAAAGGTGCAAAATTGTAGAAGTTAAGCCCGGTCAAACAGACAGACAGAGGGACACACACACACACACAGAATTCTCGCTTTATTATATAGATAATAATAATAATAATAATAATAATAATAATAATAATAATAATAATAATAATAATAATAACAATAGTAAATTAATCAATTAGTAGATCAAAACCAATAAATATGTAATGTAATGTAATTCAATGTAAATCTTTTAAATTTCTCAGTGGCACTTACAAACTGCATCCGGGAGACCAGCTTATTTACCAGTGCTATATCGCATCAAGTCCACAATAGCCAGGTTGTTTAGCCCATTTCAGTACCAGGTCAGAATTCGGGGAGGGTCAAGATGAGGAGACAGCACAGTGCTAGAGTGGAAATAGGTGGTGGTGGTCAAAGTGTGGTGTGGGAACCAGGATGGAATATCTTGAAGAGTTCAGCTTTCAGTCTCAAGTAGAAAGTTGCAGGAGATAGGGCAAGCGGGAGAGGCTCAGATTGACACGCGACCATGAGTGAACTGGCAAAGATCCTTTGGGAGTGTGTCCCAAAGAACTGAGGCTGACATTGGTGACAACATTATTTCATAAACGATTAAAAGAGTGGGTCAAGATGCACATGCACTTACCAATTGCACCTGTGACGAACAACTTGCTCAGGAATAGCAGGAAGTCAGCCACTTTGTCAATAACGACAACACTGAGATGACAACAACAACAACAGGTGACAACAATGGAAATCTTTAGCATAAGATTTGATAGGCACCATATAAGGTTCAGACATATACATGTACACATGGCACTTGATTCAAAGGAAACTAAGAATAACAAGCAACAGACAGGAAAATTGTATTGTTAAAACTCACATAGAATTATAAAAACTATATATTTTCTAAAACAATATTATTTGGTATCCTAACCTTTTATACTTATATATTAAATATATATTTTATTTTTGCATGTATTTAATTTATTTAGAAATATTTTTTGTCAAACATCTTTTCTGCTGCTTTTGCTACAATCAATCTTCACCTCTTCAAACACTAGATTGGCTTTCTGGCCCTGTTCTGAGCTGGATTCATCTTATCTGCACTATATAAATCTGCAATTACATTACATTACAGCGGATTTTGACTTGGCATCTCTAATGGACTAAGACTGTGACATGGGTGGGGCGTGGTGGCTCAGTGGTAAGATCGGCGCCTTGTGACCGGAGGGTTGCAGGTTCGAATCCCACTCTAGCCGCTGCGTACGGACCTTGGGCAAGTCCTTCACTCGCGATTGCTCGTGGCGCATCGGCGTGAAAATTCCGGCACAGTACTTATCAAATGCTGTAGTCGGGATCGCCTCTGAGTAGTAGTTGACTTCGAGAGGCGCTATAGAAATATCCGGAATAAGGGGCATTCCACGTCAAATCAACACACTTTAGAAAAAATGGACGTCATCGTCTCCAATTTTGTTGAAATTTGGCATGGTGACAAACCACTATAAAAAACTTTCAAAACCAAAATTTTTGATTTTTTGGTCAACCGATGTCCGAGATATGGGTCAATGAACATTGACCAAAACGGGCCGATTTTCGCTGACCGCCGATGTTCAAACTGGTGTATCTCAGCTTCTATTGCACCTAGAGACACAATTTAAATACCAAATTGAAGGTATTAAATTGGTCTATCTGGGCAAAGCACTCAGAAACGTTCATATTTAGTGACAACAAATGTTTGAGCAACTGTAACCTAGTGACACTGATCTAGGTCAGTTTGCCACTTTAGAATTTTATCAAATTTTTCCCATACAAAGCTTTCATTGTTCTTAACACTTGGTGAAAATTTCAGAATGGGCACTCTCATAGTTTTTTTACAGTGATTTTTTAAAGGTACAGTCATAGTCGCGATTTGCGACCATCATCGCAACCGTTGATATGCCATGAATGTGTAACTGCTGAATCCCAGCTGTTAACATCAATGATCTTTGTACAGTGTACTAACTTTATCTCACACAATGTATGCTGAAGAAAAATTAGGCTTATTTACATGCCTACTTATTTACTTATTTAAATGAAATCTTGTTTCAGTTCTAGGTTTCATAGTCTTTCCTGTTGTCTGAATGTTCGCATGACAAAAATTACAATTTTATAGAACTTTTTGATGTTATTATAACTGAAGTTATGAGAAACTACCTAAAATAGACAGCTAAGTAGAGATTCTTAAATATTTAAATTTCCAAGTATATCTGCCTGGCATACAAAAGCTTCATTGGATCTGCCCAGTATCAGCCGAGTCAGTTTAATTGAAAGACTTTTATAGCAGACTGGATAGTAAAATTGAATGTGCCTTGCAGTCTGCAGAGATAGACAACAAGACCACTATTAAATTCTCAGATATCAAGGGCTACATCACTGCAAAGTATGATGGGCATTGGTGGCTTGGCTGTGTTCTGCAAATATTTCTGGACACAAATGAGGTGCAAGTCAAATTTTTACACCAACATGGACCAGCTCAATCATATCAATATCCATATCCAACAGACATCTTAGTAATGTCATGCAATAACATATTAACAACTGTTCAACCAATAACCGTCACTGGAAGAGTGTACTTGCTGACATCCGAGGAAACTATTGCAGCAAACCAGGCTCTTCAAAACTGTTTAGATCTATCGGGCGAAATGATGGTCGCGAATCGCGACCACGACTGTACTTTTATAAAATCACAGTAAAAAAACTATGAGAGTGCCCACTCTGAAATTTTCCCCAAGTGTTAAGAACAATGAAAGCTTTGTATGGGAAAAATTTGATAAAATTCTAAAGTGGCAAACTGACCTAGATCAGTGTCACTAGGTTACAGTTGCTCAAACATTTGTTGTCACTAAATATGAACGTTGCCGAGTGTTTTGCCCAGATGGACCTATTTAATACCTTCAATTTGGTATTTAAATTGTGTCTCTAGGTGCAATAGAAGCTGAGATACAGCAGTCTGAACATCGGCGGTCAGCGAAAATCGGCCTGTTTTGGTCAATGTTCATTGACCCATATCTCGGACATCGGTTGACCAAAAAATCAAAAATTTTGGTTTTGAGAGTTTTTCATGGTGGTTTATCACCATACCAAATTTTAACAAAATCGGAGATGGTGATGCACGATGACTGTGTTGATTTGACGTGGAATGCCCCATAAATAAATAAATAAAATTATTTCACTTGAAAAGACCATCAACTGATGTGTAGTGCATTGTGATAACAGCGCTATATAAGTCATTAGATTAGATTAAATTAGATTACAATCATATTGACAAATCCTAACCGGATTAGATTTCGTAGCAGGAGACTGAAGGCATTCTTGGCTGAAGTGCAGAAGTTCTTCCCATAGACGGCAATCTGAACAGAACATATAAGGAAATCTTTAGTTTTAACAACAAATTCTCAATATTAACTAGAAGAATGAATGCCCATCAAAACACAAACACACCTGGGCCATTATTTTTTGCTATTTTTTAAATAGCTACTTAATCATAGTATACCATAATTATTATATTATAATATATATTATATATAATATATTATTTATTACTATGGTATATTATGTTATATTATTACATTAAAATTATAGTCATCATTACTATAAATATTATAATTATAATTACTACATATAGCTGTACTGATATATATATATATATGATGTTGTGTCAAATAAGACAACTCACCATAATGTAAGCATTTTTGTTGATGAATTTTAGAAGCTTCTCTAGACAGTAGAAACAACAGATGAGACACCTAGTGGCAGATAAGGAAAAATCAAACGCAACAAATGGTCAAGCAAATAAATTACTTTTTAGGATTAAAATTTTAAGTATTGTGATCAGAATCAAACAATTATATTACACCATTTCATAGAAACGCCTCATGGACACTCAAGATCTAGCAGCACCAACTTAACATTTTCAACTTCATAATTTTATTATTTTTATATGAAGATTTATAAAGCTCAAGTTAATATAACTAAATACACTGCATATGTGCTAAAATACACCACATTACGAATCAAGACAAATAGGAAGAGTTTCCAACCCAAACAGCAACTGCTCAGCTGTAATCCAACTCATTATTATTGTATTATTGTATTATTGATCATTATTATATTATCTATCTAAAAAAATAAGCGGGCGCCTAACAGGCTGCCAAGACAAGTGTTCTATAAGATCTTGATAATTGTACTGTCACATGTTTCAATGTTACTTACTGTGGTCTGTCAGTGAGCTTGTCAATAAACACGAATATATCATTATTATTAATAATAATAATTAATTTGTTCATTGTTTTTTCAGTATTGCTCTGCCCTGGCATACATCAAAGAGCTCTGCATTCCAGTCTTGAGTCAAATGGGCAATTCTTGTGCTCTGATGCCCTGGGAGATATGCCAATCCTGTGCTTCCACATATCAACTCGAACCCATCACGCCTTCACCCGAGTCATACCTGTGGACCAACCTTCTATTTACATATACCTACTGTTGCATTGGACTCTGTTCAGCAAATTTTTCTGCCTACTTAAAAGCCAGACCAGTTAGTCATTCATACAGTATTTCTGAGAGGTAGAAAGGCCCTACATAAACCGTTTTGATATATATATATATTTGTATATATATTATATATATATATATACGTACACTGCATGTGTAATTGCTTTCCTTGTATATAATATGTATATATATATATCAAGACGGTTTATGTATGGCCTTTTTATATATATATACATATACTGCACTTGTAATTGCTTTTCCTTGTATATAATATATATATATATATATATATATATATATATTATATAATTACATACGTACACTGCACTTGTAATCGCTTTTCTTGTATTCTTCAGTGTCATTATTTTTATTATTTACCAGAGAGTTAAAATACATCCTTACTTGAGTATAAACTTTGCAACCATGTTCTCGCGGCCTTTCAGTTTGTGGTCCAGATAAGTTAAGACGGCAATTATAATTTGTACAATGGCAATAAGTAGAGCCCCAAATGCCATTGAACCCATGTGGTACCTAGGAAATAACAATAAGATTTTTATAATTAAAACTAACAAGTAAGAGAGAATTAGCAATCTGGAAAACATTTTAAAAAATGCTAAGGAAATTTGAAAATTAGCCTTCAGTTTTCAGTTATAGTATAGATCATTCATTAATAACAAGAGATCATGATGCTTGACATGGATTTTCATATATTCATACATAAGTACATTCTGTCAGTAAGGAGATCATTTCAACCATTTTCTGTCAAATTTTCTTATATTTTGACAACACAGAATGAAAGACAAAAGGAAAAGCTTCCATGGCCATTAAAAGTAGACCACGAACTTGCCAGATGACCAAAACAGAATATTATGGTAATGCTAAAATATTTTAACAAAAATGTAATGTATTCAAACAAATCTCTCGACTGACCTCAGGGCTCGGCCGAGCGCGGAGGTCACGGGAAACATTGGAATGTCTGCAGGCTTACTGAAGGCCCAGTAGTAGCTGGCAAATGCTCCAGCGAGGGTCACTTGCCCAATGGCAATGATGAAGTTCATCAGCCAGAACCATACAAACAGTTGAAACGCCTGCAGTACATATGTGTACCTCCTGCACAGGTTCATACAAACGGTACACTTGAGAATGAGGTGTTTAAGATTAAATAGAGTTTCATTAACTGTAGTTGCAAGTGTACATTTATACAATGCTACTGCTTCTTAATGAAAACTCAACAGACATGTTGAGCAAAGCTAACAATTGACACTATGGAAGCACAGGATGGGACCAAACAGGTGCAGCTTGCTGTTTGGACATTAAAAATGCAGTTTACAAATTTAAGAAAATCCATTTCATAAAAAGATGCAAACCAAAATGAATGATAATGTATTATTGTAAATAAATTAATTGAATTAATTACCTAAATTTAATTGAAACTAGTTCTATTTGTTTATAAGAAAGGCAAAACAATTTGTGAGACACTTGTATGTAATTAAATATGTACAGACATAAGAATTTACATACACATCACAATCTCCAGTTGTGAAACATTGACAGATGGATCCAGCAAGACCAGCAGTCTAAAAAGAGGAAACAATTTTCAAGGTCATCAGTAAAAGAAATGAATTTTACTAACTGAATTGGTCTTTAATTGTTCTGTATGAAACAAGGAGACATCAGGAGCTCACAGGCACAAACTCCATCAATAATTCAGAACCATAATAATAGCAGTGCAGGGTAAACATGCCCGCACAGGTATGTATGGGCAAATGTAAGCACTTGAACCGAGTTTAGAACTGTATTCCAACTCATATCAGCAACAACTTCTTACTTATCTAATCTAATCTTTTTCTTCTTTCAAAAACGCCTTCAACTCACTATTTCTCATTGGCCTTCAAACATTTGGATATCTAACTGCACTTCACCTGGCGACTGAACAACCGCGCCTCTGATTTGCATATGTGTGTGACTTTGTGCGCATTAAAAATGTTTGTAATAATAATAATAATAATCCAGTCCCTTTAATCGTGCCATAATGAGAATGCAACAGACATCAGCTAATAGTCACGCCAATTATAGTCAGAATTGTAACCCCACTGGATGAGAGGAGTAGAAGTCCAACAGGTCACAGAAACCAGGTCATGTTTTAGCGAGTAAGTCACCTCTGCCCCGACATAATTGGGTGGTGCCAGTCCCAAGCCTGGATAAGGAGGGCAAAGCTAAGCATCTTTGTTATGACCAGTGTCATTAAACAGTAACTACCTACATACTGTGAGTAATCAAGTTGAACTGATGAGTCTTACCGAAGCACCACACTTAATACTGTTTAACTGATTGTTGAACCAGCAACGAACATCAGAGTACTGGGCCTCCTCCTGTGTTTGGGTACTATTGCCAAACTGCGTTCCATTCCGAGCAAACTGACAGTAGCTGCGATTGGTCTTTGAAATTGATGCCAGACAAATGGCTGATGCACCCCAGTAGGCCAAGACAATCATCTGCAGTAAGTAGGGAACCAGTGGCCAGAAAAGCGTGAAGATCATGTAACCAATTGCCCTGCAAAATCAGAATTTGCAACAAGCCTAAGTGGAACCCTGAAACAAGTGATTCAGTACACAAATCAATTGAGGTTGCAAAGGTTGCCAACTTAATTGCCCAAGGCCCTATAGTGAGGATTGACTAAAGCCTCCATAGAGCTAATACAACACAGTGAAACACTAAAAAATTTTACTGTCATAATAATTTTACCCAAGGTAGTAAATGATCCCTCAGAATTACAGAAAAGTCGGTAAAAAAATTAAAAACCATCTACCATAAATGTTTCCAATTTTAACCCCAATTTTGAAGGTAAAAGCAAAATCAGTAATAAGGGGTTTTTCAAGTAGGCTACTTGTTGAAACAGTAGTATATGCCAGCAGAACAGAATAAGAGATGTTTGAAACCCACGTTTCTGTACAGTTAAAATCAAAAGTCAATAACATGTCATCATCTTGCTGCTCCATCTTCTTGCGAAGTGCCAATCTAAAGCAAGGCTCTAATATGAACTTCAATTCAACCCAAGAGAATATAACAGTTTGCAATATAATCTTTGCCTGACACAATTTCGCTAAGCTATAAACTCTAGCCCAATAAAAGTTTTTAAATGTTTCATACTAAACCATCTTTACAGATAGTATAGCATATAACACAGCAACCACATTGAAAGAACTTCCATCCTAACCTGCTGCCTTCCTTAATCAAAGCAATCGCAATTCTGAGTCGATTGATAAGAAACAAGAGAAGCAAGAGTGTGATGCCAAGAACTATGGCAGCAATGATACCTGTAAACAAGAAAGATTTATTCATTTATTTAAATAATTAATTTAAATAATAATCATTCACTTGTTACTAATATTCACAGGAAAGTATTAATTTAGAGTATGATTATTTTTAACTGAGGTAGAAATGATCTGTCATGACTTATACGCAGACAGACAATGAAGAACATGTTCCATAACAGATACAGTCATTATAAATGTGAGTTTTATTATTACTAAAGTCCGAAAATTATGCACATGTGACATGCTTGCCTTATAGCATGAAGCACATGGGTTCGAGTCCCTTCTAAGACAGCTACTGAATCAGAAACTTGGGCAAGCTGTTTATGCACAATTGTTCATCGCCACCTGTTGATGGTATGTCATTAGATAGTGGTATGTCATTAGATAGTGCAATGTCATGGGATAGTGCTATGTCGTTAGATAGTGCTATGTCATGGGATAGTGCCATGTCACTAATAGTGCTATGTCACTAATAGTGTTGTCATGAGATAGTGCTATGTCATGAGATAGTGCTATGCCATGATAGTGCTGTCATTACATAGTGGTCATGAGATAGTGCTGTCATTAGATAGTGCTATGTCATGACGTAGTGCTATGTCATGACATAGTGCTATGTCATGAGATAGTGTTATGTCACTAATAGTGCTATGTCACTAATAGTGCTACATCATGAGATAGTGCTATGTCATTAGATAGTGCTATGTCATGAGATAGTACTATGTCCATGAAATGGTACTATGTCATGATAATGCTGTCATTAGATAGTACTATGTCACGAGAGTGCTATGTTATGAGAAAGTGCTGTCATGAGAAAGTGCTATGCCATGAGATAGTGCTATGTCGTGAGATAGTGCTGTCATGAGATAGTGCTGTCATGAGATAGTGCTGCCATTAGATAGTGCTATATCATGAGATAGTGCCATGTCATTAGATAGTGCGGTCATGATATAGTGCTGTCAATAGATAGTGCTATGTCATGAGATAGTACTATGTCATGAGATAGTGCTGTCATTAGATGGTGTTATGTCATTAGATAATTGCACTTGATAAATGCAGAGATATATACGAATCTAAGTGCCTTCCAGAAGAACAGCAGTCCCTTAAGTTAACTCAGAGAGGAAGCTCTGGGTACAAAGTGTTAGTGACTTCATCATTTGAGGGTGGGTGGCAAGTCCTCTCCCTCACAGTCTGATCTTCCAACCAACAGTGTACAATCAATGAGCCCATTATCATTATCACTGAGTTGGCTAGAATCACATGTGGAGCAAAAATCTAGCAAGAAAAGTTTTGCCCTGGGCCTTTCAACCTATATACAAAAAATGACATGAAAGCAAATTGCTTTTATAAAGGTGATTACCAAGAGCAAGCCATGTCTCTTTCAGATTGGTGTAATATGACAGATCCTGTGTAACAATCCAGTTGCTTGTGGTATTCTTCAAGTACAAATACTTGTTGAAACAGTAGTATATGCCTGCAGAAAAACAGAAGGGTACTGCTTGAAACCCACGTTTCTGAACAGTTCGAACGAAACGTCAATAACGTATCATCAATGGTAACATATGCCGCAGCAGTCTAACAGCATTAATATTATGTATAACGTATTGCACAACCGCTGACTGATTTATGCACCTAGCAATGTGGAGCAAGCAGGTTGAGCCTCCCTTAAGACAGTTACAGTGTACTGTAAGTAAGTAAGTAAGTACATATAATCTAGCTACATGAGCAAGTTCTTCACAGCTGTTCAGCACCATCGGTTTATGCTTTGTCATTAGATAACAGTACTCAGTAAACAGAGAAATAATAAATGAAGAAATTGGTATTTGAAAAACTAATGCAATTCCATATAGAAATTTTTCAGATAAATATCTAATAACTGAAATTTTAAATCAGAGAAATTTAGTCATAGGTATAATATTGTTGTAAGGAAAAAATCAATTTTTAATTTATATAATTCTGCAATGGAAATTTTACAAAATAATAGTAATAAATAACTATACCATGAAAGTGCAAACAAATTTAGGCCCAAACTCTTTGGGCCAAGAATTCTGGAGGAATGATCCTTGAATGGTCGACTTAACAAAGACAAAGGTGAAATGCATCTTGAACAATTAATTGACTCACCAAAGGCAAAGAAAGCAGCAAACAATATGATTGACAACCAGACAATTACTCCCGCTAACCACCTCATCAGAACAATCCAGAGAAAAGACAACACCATGGCGATCGTAACAAAACTAAAAATATACACGTTCAGAACTACTTTAATCTATCTGTTAGTATAATCTTAGCACCCGTTCTGTTTTAAGGAAATAATTAAGAAATAGCTAAAACCTGAAATCTGATAAACTTATGCCCAGCAGTTTATATCACTGTATGGAGAAATCGTTTGTCAAATAGAAACATTAGAACACAAGGATTACAATTTAAGGAAGATTGCAATTGTGACTTGAGCTCGTCAGCCTTTCTCTTGTCCTGTTCTGTTAATGCCTGATGTCCATTGTATTTGTTAGTGACTTGGGTCAGAAGTGCCTCTGAATTGTTGAGTGGCACTTTTATAAATGTTCAATTACAATTACAACAATTGTGATTTCCAGTATAGCTGCATAAATGGTTCGTTATGCTTTATTTTTAGCATTTATCACAGAAACCTTTGGAAAACCGATGCTGATATTGATAACTCACATCAGGATTAGCCACCAGGAGGCCGTGACGTCACCAAGTATCTTGATTCCATAGTCTTCCACCACATTCAATTCTTTTGTCAAATTCCTACAAGGTTCAATAAATCATTGGTAGTATAAAACAACATTTAATAAATTTGCTATCTCTCTGATCAAGATTGGTTTCAGCAGCAAAATAACCAAAAATCAATATGTTGCTCAATACATTAAACCTTAGACAATTAAAATTTGACACAAACAAATATTTTACACATGCACACAGTTGTTTCCAGAATATCCCACAGCTAAAAGGTGTGGGCTAAGAACACTGCAAAGAAGGAGCAGAACTAAATGGATTGAAGCAGAATGGATTGAAGCAATGAAATGAATTTGAGCAACAGAATGAATTTGAGCAACAGAATGGAATGAAGCAACAGAATGGATTGAAGCAACAGAATGGATTGAAGCAACAGAATGGATTGGAACAACAGAATGGATTTGAGCAACAGAATGGATTGAAGCAACAGAATGGACTAAAGCAACAGAATAGATAGGAGCAACAGAATGGATTTCAGCAACAGAATGGATTTCAGCAACATAATGGATATAAGCAACAGAATGGATTTCAGCCACAGTGTGGATTTCAGCAACAGGATGGATATGAGCAAGAGAATGGATCTGAGCAACAGAATGAATAGGAGCAACAGAATGGATTGAAGCAACAGAATGGATTTGAGCAACAGAATGGAAGGAAGCAACAGACTGGATATCAGCAACAGAATGGATTTCAGCAACAGAATGAATAGGAGCAACAGAATGGATTGAAGCAACAGGATGGATTTCAGCAACAGAATGGAATTAAGCAACAGAATGGAATTAAGCAACAGAATGGATCAAAGCAACAGAATGGACTGGAGCAAAGAATGGATTTTTTCAGATAAGAATAGTGTCTAAGTCAGGGATGGCGAACCTATGGCACGCATGCCCAACCTGGCACGCCAACAGATTTTGCTTGGCACGCCACTGAGCTCTGAACTTTCGTTTTTTTTCATACTTTTCTAATATTTCTTTATTTCTTGCATTAAGCAATTTCTTTCCTGCTTCATTGTCACATAAAACTATAGTAATTGTTAGACTTTAAGTTTTAAATTTCACTCAAAAGATGAATTATCTATCGGTAGACCGTACATTTTTACTCTTGCGTCTGATGCATCATGTCAGCCTGCTATTATTGTACCTCGAAGGGTTCAAAGGAAGAGTTTTGGATATTTCGGCAGCAGAAAATGAAGTTCTTCGAACGTGAATATCGTTTTCAGACACGTTTAATAAACTGAAAACGGTCGCATTTTTTATTTTATCGATTTTTCCGTCAAGTTACTCGTGCAAATCTTTGTTCTCAACCATGAATTTCATTAAGTCTGACATTAGAAACAGATTAATCGATGATAGGGACCTACAAGTGCTGCGTGCGTGGCATTGAAAACAACAAATACAGATCCTGCAGACGAAAACAGTTGGCATCTACAGTAACTGTCCAGCAACAAAATCACACTGACAATGTAATGTTCCACATAAAATTATAATTATAAATAAATCGCATTATTAAGTGGCCTCGTCAAAAAATAATGTAATGACTATGGGCGTCCACAGGGGGCAAGGGGTCGTTTGCCCGTGGACATTGCAAATATTTTTGCAAAAGGTTTTTGGATTATTATGATTATTTAACAGTCCCAACATGATTATCAATGCCAAAAAAACACTTAATTATTTAGGTAAAGTCCTTGATCATTATTTGTTTTGAAAATTTTCTCTGTGCAAATTTTTTCTCTATAAAAAAACGTCATTGTGCCCCCCATAAAAAATGTTGCCCCTAACATTTTTTTGCCCCCTAACAAATTTATGCGGACGTCCATGGCAATGACTCTTCAATATTAGCTTTTACTTTTTTACTTTTTTGGGGAAATTGGGGTGCTTCATTCAGTGTTCATTGGTTCAATAAAATGTCGGGCACGCGAAACTTTCAACTACCTATTAAGAACTATTTTCTGGCACGCGAGCTGAATAAGGTTCGCCACGCCTGGTCTAAGTGGACACTATCATAGCTCTTAAGAAGATACAAAGGACTGTCTACTGAGCATTCCCTGTAATTTTCAGGAGATCTAACACAGAAAACAGATTAAATACTTAAGCTCATTCAATGTTTTTAAAAAATAAAGGAAAACAACAAACTGTTGAAGCCAACTCACTTGATGGCCTGCTCCAGCTGATTAACAGTGATTGTCTTGTTATTCTTGTCTGCTAGGTAGGTTCCGTTGAAAGGAAATGTTGTATTTTCAAAGACGGTAAATGAAGGGAGGCATCGATAAACGACTTAAAAGAACACCAAGAAATTATCAATTATCAAAGTCAGATTTTTAATATTCATCTTTGATTTTTTCGAGTTCACTTCTGAAATGTGAAAATAGTCGAAATTTGAAACGATTACTGCTAACATTGCTAAATTAAATTTAGTATCTATGACTCACTGCTAAACCTAAGGTAATTACTGCTGAAATGTGACTATGTGCAAAGGAGTATAAATAAGCAATCAATAATTAAATGTCAAGGATATTTATATATTTGGACATAAAAATTATATATATCGGACAAGGGCAGCTTTTGGTAAGTACACGTGCACCTTTTTGCTGCTGGTCCTAGGCTCTGGAACTCTCTTCTGGCAACCATTCGCTCTGCAAAGTCCGCTCTGGCCTTCAGACCTCAACTAAAAACTGATCTTTTCCTTTGTAGCCATTTTCTCTATGGGTTGTTTCCGTGTCCTCTCAGATTCCTTTCTTGTTTTTCAACCGGACTCACCCTGGAATATTTGACTTGCACAACGATTTTGCTTAGTAATCATCGATTGATGCTTTGAGCAATATTACATTAGGTTTATAGAAGTTCTTGTATTAGATTAGATTATTTGCACTAATTATAGTTATGTAACAATAATTCTGTAATAACAATTATGAAATATCTGCTAACAGATATGCTTAAATTTGCCTACATATCATGTACAGTACACACATAAAAGTATAAATAAAAGTTTAAAATAAGTAGCCTAAACAACTAAATTTATTGTGTGAATTACATTTCTGTAAAAATATTTCCTATAATTCAAATAAATAAATTAGCCTTTCATGATTAATTGTAAGTTTGAGTATAAATATGAATTTGTTTAGTATCTCTTCAAGAAAACTAATCAGAAGTGGTTTCTGTGCTAGCCTAGAATAAGACTGAGTTCACAAATTTACGATAGAGCCATTATTAAAATACATAAGGTATAAGCTATAAGACATAAGGTACAAAACAAGAATCACACTGAACGAAACCATTGACTCAGTTGTCAAATTCAGATAACACCAAAGTGCATTTAGCAGTTGGTTTCATAAAGGATATACTTACTTACTTACAAGTGAAAAATTAAGACTTTTTAATTAAAAGCAGCCACTGGATGTATAACAAAATATTCTCACAAGTTTCATTATTTACTTTAGCAGTCATACTGCAGGAATACTGCAAGAGTTCCTAATATGTTCTGGTAGTGTGTCTTAAGTTTTATTCAAATATTTAAATTAGTAATTGTGTTAACCTGGTTCTGATGGGACCAAGAATGGAGCGCATTCCTCATTCCTAACCATTGTAACAGCATCTAACTGAAAACAAAGCAATTGAACACAGAAGTCCTACATTCAAGTTTCCAAAACAAATAAAGAAACAAACAAATCAACAGATGAAGTGTTTGATTTTATCGATTTACAGGTAACATCAGCATACTATGTGGGCAGATGGCAAGCAATCAATATTTCAGTGTGCATTTGTTAGATAATGAGCATCAGGCCTTTGCTTTGGAATGAACTCCCTTCTGTGATCCGCAGCAAGATCCTCGGGGCGTTTTCACCAGCTTCACTTAAATGGTTAAAGAAACATGTATGCCATGCATGGAAGTATACCAACCCAAACAGAAACATGTATGCCATGCATGGAAGTATACCAACCCAAACAGAAACATGTATGTCATGCATGGAGGTAAACCAACCCAAACAGAAACATGTATGTCATGCATGGAGGTAAACCACCCCAAACAGAAGCATGTATGCCATGCATGGAGGTAAACCACCCCAAACAGAAACATGTATGCCATGCATGGAGGTAAACCAACCCAAACAGAAGCATGTATGCCATGTGTGGAGGTAAACCACCCCAAACAGAAACATGTATGCCATGCATGGAAGTATACCAACCCAAACAGAAACATGTATGTCATGCATGGAGGTAAACCAACCCAAACAGAAACATGTATGTCATGCATGGAGGTAAACCACCCCAAACAGAAGCATGTATGCCATGTGTGGAGGTAAACCACCCCAAACAGAAACATGTATGCCATGTATGAACATACATTAACCTGACCAGAAACATCAGTTAATTCAATTTACATGCATCTGTGCTTAGTGGATTCAAATTAACAAACTAGATTACTCTAGAACGCTTACCGTATCTTTTGGCTTAACATCTCCTTTGCAGACTGCTTTATTTGGATCAGATGTGATTGGAGTCCAGTAATATTTGGGGCAATCTGTTACACACACCTGTAAACAATCCATTTCTTTATACAACTGATCTCAATTCAAAGCTCTTGTATTAGAGATGGGTTCATCGCATTTAGTTAGCATAGCAATGAACATACATACTTAGTAATGTCAGCCAAATTGTTCATATGTGTCGGTGTGAATATAAGAGTAAATTATTCTTCATCAACATTATAAACTTTATTTTGTCAAAATTGTTTTCTCGTTGGTGCATTTAACTGTTTTGATGCATTTTGATAGCATGATACCTAGAAATACTTATTTAATAAAATCTTTGTACATTTAAGTATTTATGTGGGCTGATAGCTCCAATGTTAAATTCAGCGTTCTTGCTACAGTTCCAAAGTCATCTATGCTTTCTTTCAGAGACTTGTACCTGAGGCTAGGATGATCTGTATTCTGTGACCTAAAAATGGCGTAACAACCAAATAAAATGGGAAATGGTGATGAAGGACCTCAGCCTACATATACAATAAAACGTTGAGGTTGCAACGTTTCGTCAAAAATGGTATATTACAATACAATACAATACAGCTGTATTTCATATTGCCCTTCTTACAAAGTTCAGAAGTGCACATACAACAGAACATCGATGGTGCTGAGCAGATGTAAGTGAAGGACTTCCTCAAAGTCTTTACATTGTGACCACTCTGAGTGAGGATCAAACCTGTACTCTCCATGTTACAAACTAAATGCTCTAACCAATTGGCTGCTGTGCCCCAAAATGTAATGTATGTACATGTACCAACATGGACACATATGTACATTGTACCTCAACTGGGGATTAGGAAATGGTAGATGTTTATAAGTCATTTGCTCAAGCTCAGAATTTTGTAATCCAAAGATTACTTCTAACTTAGGTAAAAAAACTTAAGATTATGCTAATTATGTTTAATATAACAATATTAGAAGTAATATTTAGAAAACGCACAAATGGAGACATAAGCGCATAACCTGTGGTGTAGGGCAGAACTTGAATTGAAAATTCTTAAAATCTGTAGTCGCTGACAGCGCTCCCGTTCCAACAACGCATTCAATGAGGTTGAAATAAAGAAGGAACTTCTTGTTTCTGAAATATGAAGTTGACACGAAGACAAACAACTCTTACTTATCTGTTTGTACTTAGTTGTCCCAATGCCAACAATTCAACAATGCTGAGCATGGTTAGTCCTTGGATGGTATCTCTGTTGAATATATCACTTGGCAACCACCCAGCCCTACATCCTTTCATGGTCGTTAAATGGGTACAAATGTAGGTTGGAGGTCAACAAAATGACAAACTACTCGACTGTTGCAGCCATTTTTGCACCTCAACTGAAAGACATGGGTTCAGCTTAATTAATTCATTACTCAGCAACTTCTTTGGCACCTGTGTCTTATGCTCACAGCATCAACCAATGACACAACACGTCAAACTGCAGCCAGGTCAATACCAAGGAAGTAAGTCCACTGAAACACAGAGACAGCTCTTGGCGAGTAAGCCAAACACAAAAGGCAAGTCTTAAGTTGCAACCGAAATGACTTGGCAGACCGACAGATAACATGAGAGAGTTCCGAAACTGAGGCCCAACAACCAAAAAGACTCGGTCACCAATAGCAGTTCTAGTTTGTGGCACAACCAGAGAAAGGCAATCAGAGAAAGTCGAATGAGAACCAATTTTAAGTACTGTGTTTGGTCAGAGTTCAATGTTTATAAAATATGAGTCCCAGATTGAGATTCTTTGTTAAACAGGAAGCCAATGCAAAGATTCAAGCACATGGGTTATATGCTCATATTCTGCAATATCAGCTATGGCTCACACCAGAGTTTTGAACTTTTTGGAGTTTTGCATGTTTGACTTTGTGATACCTTTAAGAAGCAAGTCACAGTAATCAAGACGACAGGAAGCCAATTTGTTTGCCAGAGCTATCCATATAGATATAAGGATGTAGGGACATATCATGAATATACATAATGCCTCATGCTACACACATCATGAATACACATATAATTATGATTACTTAAAATACTATTTACATATCAGAGTCGATCAGACATCCAACTTCCTCCGAGTGTCTGTAGAGACATGAAAACATGCATTTTCTGTGTCTTTTTTACCTTTTACCATACTTTACACTTGAAGAAATGGAAGAAAACTTACTCATTTATACCAACGCCACACAGAGTGCCATTGCTATCCATTGGATAGATCAAGTAGCGTGGATCTCCCATTGCAAACGCTACAAGTCATGACACAACTTTACAACATGAGACATTAAACAACACTAGCAACAATGATAACTGCAACAATAAGTTATTAATTATGTTAATTAATTATTTCGTATGGGCAGACAAGACACAGAGAGAGAGACAGACACACAGACAGACACACAGACGGAGAGAGACAGAGACAGAGACAGACATCTTGATCAGCTGAATACGGTCTTGTTTCAGCTAATTAACGTATCTCTTGATTAAATTTTTTTGGCAATATTTAACTTTAAAGTGGCACTTTAGAAATTTGGAGTTTATGATTAACATTTACTTTAAATGTAAATGTATAGGTTTTCCATAACAATTCTGTGGCCTCGACCCTGCTCATTTTTCAACAAACTGGTCAGGAGAAATCCTTCATTTTCTGTCTGAATCATGATTTGGTAATGAATGAGGAAGCAAAACACCTTTGGCGAACACTATTCTCTCGCTTATAGTGGTACAATGGCCAGGGAGCTTAAATGATGTGGTCCGCTGCCCATTTGAATAGGGACCGCATCATTTAAGATCCCTGGGTACTGACCGTGCTAGCCTAATATTCAAATGTTTTAAATAAATCACTCTTGGTATGCAAGCCGGTCTCAACATGCACAGAGGAGCATGGGACATACATTAAAACCAATGTACCCAACCGGGCCATTGTACCAATATAAGCGAGAGAATAGTGTTCACTAAAGGTGTTTTGCTTCCTCATTCATTACCAAATCATGATTCAGACAGAAAATGTTTTATAATTCACTTCCTGAATCAATAGTTACCTGTGTGTGTGTGTGTGTGTGTGTGTGTGTGTGTGTGTGTGTGTGTGTGTGTGTGTGTGTGTGTGTGTGTGTGTGTGTGTGTGTGTGTGTGTGTGTGTGTGTGTGTGTGTGTGTGTGTGTGTGTGTGTGTGTGTGTGTGTGTGTGTGTGTGTGTGTGTGTGTGTGTGTGTGTGTGTGTGTGTGTGTGTGTGTGTGTGTGTGTGTGTGTGTGTGACCTACCCACCTTCCTGTGCAGTAACTCAGCACGTTAATCAAATTAATTAAAAGAACCAGAACAATAAATGCAAATTTGATCTTGGCTTGTATCAGCCATTTCCATTATGCTGTAAATTCAATGGTACAAGGAAACAAATACACAAAAATAATACCTTTCTAAAGTGCAATCTACAATGCAATTTACAATGCAAATAGTTTGACTGATGAAGACCACCGTATGAGTAAACTTGGGTTTCAAGCCAAATTCCTATTGCAAATTAAAACTGGATACAAACTAAAGCTTTCCAGTCTGTAAATATCTGTGAGATATCAGCATCCTTCGTTCATTTCATAACCGAAATTTATATAGTGCCCCTTCAAGGTTGTCTGCTCTGGAGCACTCCCGACATTACCATCACAAAAACCACAACCCATCCCACAAGATATCTCCCAGTCATCTTGTCAAACCACAAAAAGAGTGAAACTCAAGTACACAGAGTGTATACACAGATATCTCAAAGTAGACAGATTTGTGTGCTTGTATTCCAGCAATTGCATATGCAGACCATGAACCTCAGTATAATAGCTCAGGGCTACTATACCGGGGTCCATGATGCAGATACAACAGTATCAGCCAACGAACACACAGATAAACGCACACTATAAATCAACCCCAGTAAATCTTGGGTACACAGACAATATTCTGTATTGAAACTAATTAAAGCTCAGATGCACAAACACAGCAGACAGACAGAAACAAATGCATAGGCCTACAGAGACAGGGACACACATGTCCACAGAGAAAGACAGAGGGAGAAGGTTACAACACCGAGACATGAAAAATAGATAGCAAGAGACGGACACGAGATAAGAGAAACAGATACTGACAGAGAGTGAGAGAGTGACAACAAGCAAAAAGACAGACACACGGAGAGATGGTGCATCTTCATCCATCAGCCATCTGTAACAGTGTCACTCGTAAACAAAACTGGTCTGGAATTTTTCTGGATCTGCATTAAACTCATTTGCTACTTATCCTAACTCACACAGCTAGAGGTCTTCAGTAAAGGTTTTCAGATGGCTAATTTGCACTGTCATGTTGTTCAAGGTTTTTTTTATCTCTATCTTAACATTCTTCCGCTACACCCTTCTCTGTTCCCTTCTTAGTAATAGTTATTCCAAATGCAGCAAAACGGGCCAATGTAACACTATAAGCAAGAACAGCGTTTGCTATTTTTATGCTAAGCATAGGCCTACACACATTTATATCGCTCAGAATAATTAAGATGCTAAGAACACTCAAATTAAAACCTTTCATATTAATTCTCATGCTTAGGATACCCAAATTAATATCTCTTATGATAGTTTTATGCTAAGGATACTAATTGGTAATTAACTGGTAAATACTTCGTAACTGCTAATGTGGCAAAATTGAATTTGCTGAAAGCCGTGTAGGTGTACATTTATACCATGAATTCAATTAATCAATTCTATAAATAATGTCGTCATTGCCTTTTCCCACTTTCAGTCAGAAATCGATTAGATTTTCTCATGGGCGTTGATGAGCCTTTATTAATGCATTTTTATAGCGCCACTGTAGATGTTACATGATCAGAGTAGATAATATGTGTAAATTTTATACAGTAATGCTTCTGTTTTCTGTAACGAAATGTAGACCCACTGTTGTAATTGTAATCTGACATTTATGGTGCTTCTGACCCGAACCAGTGACATAACTGTCAACCAGTACAGACATCGGGCACTTGTGAAACTGTGGAAAGGACAAACTGAGGAGCCCGAGCCTGTTGGATTATTGCTTGTGTGTGTTTGTGCTTCTCTAAAGATATCCTTCAACCCCAGAACTACATCTCTCAGGATAAATACCAATAAATGCATGCATTACACGACTGATTATGCTACTTTACATCAATGGCTACCTTGTCCAGAATTACTGCATTTTGACACACAATACTTAGAAAGCTACACTGTTAGTGCTTTTCTGAATGCCTTTCCGAAAAGGTGCTACATAAATAGCCAGATACATGCATACATATTCACACACATGCATACATATAAACATGCATTTGATAATAAGACTGTCTTTGTGCCTAACTAGGGTGCAGTGTTGTAGGGGAATATCCCGTCTCTGGTCTAGACCACTCTCATCCCCCACTGGACCCGAAGGATGGGGAACTTGTTTTCCCTGGCAGTTCTTATTGTAACTGGAAGAACCGGAAGAACGGAGGTCTTTCTCAGAGTCCACCTAATGGACCCATCTGGCCATGGCTCCATTTATTTCTGTTCTGGCAATGCCTTATAAAATGCTATTCAAAACAGAAACTAGAGACAATTAAAAAGGTTGCAATCAATTTTTTAAAAGAAAAGGCCATGTCAAATACGACAAATGATGGCCTTATCGTTTACATATGTTTATTATTTATAATACACCAAACTAGACATTCCCATTATATTAGCTTTGGGGCCGTTAATCTACCAAGAGTTCAAAGTCCAATGGCACAGCTTGACGTTTTGATAAATTCACAGGCCTACTTATAGTACTTTCAAACAAAAACTTCACCAATTAATTCCGAGTAAGCCTAGTCTCAAAGGCTATTCCAAGATGAATGCGAGATGTTGCTCCAACAGATGTTTGCCAATTTCAACAACCTAACCTACCCTTTCACTTTCAGCCCAACACCAACTGTGTCATATCCTATTACATGTATACTGCATCTTGTATAATTCACAGCTTTTGAGAATACTTATATTAATTGTCTTGATACATACATACACACACATACATGCATCACAAAGGTTGTGAAGAAGCCATGGCCCCACCGATAAACTGAGGGCCATAGATGCTTTTGGTCCTTACTTTTGACCCTAAAGTTTGTTCCCAAATATCACTTGAGAAGTTCAATATTTGAACAGAAAGTGTCAGAGAGAGATGATGGAAACGACAGAGAACCAAAAAGGTGTCATGAGAAATTCTGGAGACTGGAACTGACAGCCTAAGTCTTCGTGGCAAAAAAGACAACATCAGCTCCAAGATCCTCTTCTTTGAGGACTATATTAGTTTTACTAAATTTAAACAGAAGATGATGGTCTTTGAAGTCACACATTCTACGACAATGCGATATATGTTGATTTTACTTGACTGGCCTGGGATCCGGACCCGGGTTGCTGAGGTGAAAATCCAATGTGTTAGCCAACTGACAACATCAGGCTATACCAGGAAACCGAATTCCAGTTTTAAGCCACCGAGGAAAAGTCTTTTGCATCAACCACTCTCATATAGGCTGGTAACGGCAGATGTACATACAACATGCTGGGTAAGCAGGTCCTCTTCCACAACAGACAGACCTTGTGGAGCAGTTATATATCTGTTGCACATCTGCACTGCACGGATTGTTTGTTCTAAATTAGACACATTGACCTCGGTCTGTTTAATAGTAGCTTCTTCATGAGAAGAGTGCTATATAAATATTCAGGTATAAAGAAACACCCATATGTACATACACAAATATATACATGTACTTCATTATTTAATCATACACTAAACAACCCAATCAGCCAGTCAGTCAGTAAGCCAGTCAGTTAACCAGTGAGTCATTTAGTAGTCGGTCAGTAGCAGCACAGCAAATTGTTATTATTAGCAACTTCTATTATGCCATGTCCAATGCACAAGACATCAACCGATGACACACACAAATCAAAACTATAATCACGTCAACATCCAAGATCAAACAGACAGACTATGGCGGATAAGTCATTTGAAAAGATAAGTATTAAGTAGAGAACGAAATGGCAGCAGAACAGAATAAACATATATTCCAAAATTTAGGTCCAGCAACTTCATAAAGAACAGGTATGACCAGAGACAAGCACTCAGATACTCGCTCAGATGACCTTATTGAATATTGATTACCCGGATAAGAACTGATTTTGGAAAAATATTGTTTCAGTGTCACCAATTATTTGGTCATAATTATCAATTAATCAAGTCGCTTATTGAAATGAAACAGGCTGACACAAACGCAACCTGAGTTACAAATATTAGTCATTCTCTGATTTGTCAGGCAGTATAATGTTTAAGCCGTTAGAGTAGTTGTTACACATTCTTATAGAGAACGTGGGAGGGAAAATGTCTATCATCTTTGTATGGTAGATTGAAGTTGTGTCATCTATTGTGTAAGTTGTATTTAGTCAAACAAACAGCAGGAAATAGGCCACGCAGTAGTACGTGGCTTGGGTTGGAGCAGATGGCCCTAAACAGTCCATCATCCGCCGCCCTTGCCATTTAGCAGCATATCGTTTCAGTGTCACAATTCAATTTCAACATTAACCTGTACATTTCTCACACAACGGGATAAAATGATGTGTAAAATAAGCATTAAACAGCCAGAAACAAAATTAATTGGGAAGAAACATGAATAAATAAACGTGTCTGCATATCACAACCAATCATTCTACCACAACCAGAAGCTAGAAACTGGTAGTTTGTTATGACAAATTTATTACATTTCAGGTGACAATTATTTCTCTTGTGACGTAACTTTTAATGCATTCTAGTGATGGATTGATTACATCCATGGTGAGCATAACCCTCCAAAAGCTGACTTCATGTAGCTTAGACTGTAGGGCTCTGAATTCACACAATGAAAACTTAGGCCTACATAGCCCTACATGAAACATGTGCTAATAGAGCTGTATGATTCAACATTTCTGTAAAATGTATATATAGTGCAGTATTTTTAGTATACGCCCAACATATACCATACATCACATGGTAGGGTATTTAACATAACATTCGTACCTATAAGAATTCTCCACAAACCTATGGTCACATTATTCCAAAGAAATGTACATTCCAGTAGATAAAAATTAATGCATATTAATATTAATAGGGGCCTATCTTGCTTAAATACTAATGGTAAATTCATTAAAGATATGTCTGTACTTTTAATTTGTGATGCTGAAATGACATGCTATATTGTCAAATAATTTGGGACACTAAAATGATATTTTACCTGATTTTAAATGCCGTGGTTTGTAACAGTTCAATGTTTTATAAACTATAAGCTCCATTTTGAAGCAGATTCTTTGCTAGACAGGAAGCCGGTGCAATGCTTAAAAACATAGGCATATATTTTGATGCATTACTAGCAACTCTAGCCAAAGAATTCTGAATTTTCTGGAGCTTCTGCAAATTTGACTTCATGATATGAGAAAAAACCAAGTTACAGTAATCTGGATGAATGGCAACCAATGCATCAGCCAGAGATATCCTAGCACACATAGGGACACATCACCAACTTCCGAGTTTATCACAAGTATGCATACATGTATGAAGATTTATAATTATCAGCCAAAACCTACGTTAGACAACTGGCAGATAGACAGAATCCTCCCCATCATAATCCCCAGTCTAGGACATAATCCCCCCATGGCCTAATTGAACTCCCTAATTAGATATCCCCACATAATTCACTCTGATGGCTATTAAACTCATTGTATTCACATTAAATTATGATAAATATAATAAAAATAAATAATAACAACTAAATAAATAATAATAAATAGTAACTCAGAATATTCAAATGAGTGAATAATGAGGCCATCGATGATTCACGATTGTATTCATGCACAATTTAATTCATTTGATGACTCAAATAGTCTGTGTGTTACATCAATTAATGAATATCGAAGCATAATTATAGGCTGAGGTATTAGTTTCCATTTGATATATATATAGTCCCAAGTAAACAGAATATGCCTAGTCGTCCAAAATAAGGACATTTAGTGTTGGTGGGAAGATTAACCTAAAAACGCAATTAGACATGCAGAAATAGGCTAATTGCACAGAGGGGGGATTTTGTCCGGAGGGTTATGCCCTACGCAAAATCTGGGGATTATGTCTGGGGGATTATGTCTTGGGGGATTGTGTCCTACACTCTAGCCAACTAACAATTTTGATTGCAGTGCATTTAGTCATGCAATCAGTAAGTCAAAAATCGCATAAAATTTCCTGTCAATGTCAAAGACCTCTGATGCCATTATTATTATTATTATTATTATTATTATTACAATATTATTCATTCAACAGATCAATCATTCAGGTCTCAGTAAGCAGAGACTATGTATATTAACTTACCATAGATTCCGATGCAGATGAAGGCAATGATGAAGAGAGCGAACAGAATGCAACATGGAATATCTGTGCAACTTCTAAGACAAAGAAATAAAACCAATTAAATATCATTAATATCATATTATTATTATCATTATAATTATATTATATAATTATATTATTAGTAGTAGTAATAGAATTAATATTGAATTAACTGGGGGCCAGGCCCTTAGCCAGTTATAAAGAGTAGGGCGTCCAAAAGCATTCAAAGTCGTGACCACCCGATGCCATGAGCGCATGAAGTCGCGACCGCCTGATGACGCAACCGTACGAGTCCGACTGCAAAAGTCTGCAATGCCCATACACTGAATGACTTTTGGGTTTTGATCACAATTGTAACAGTTTTGTTTTATATACAATGATACAAACAACAATCTGTCGACTTCAGATTGTAATTTTTAATTCCCTTATTTGATCATTATAGCCTTGGGAACAGACGTTACTTGTTATCAATCCAAACCCCTATAATTATTCATAAGGTCAAGGTATTTATATATAGTCAAATCAGTTACCAATTACCATGAAACAACCTCATCTAATTGGCACTTAATTACACGTATCCTAGATCATAAATAGCTGCTAGAGAAGTGTATCTTGTGTGGGAAAAGGAACATCGTTACACAGATGAAGGGGAATGGATTATATATTATAGCCTATCACATTTTGGACTACGCGTCCATGCACAATTTATGGCCGTCCAAAATGATTTTCAGCCATCCTTTGGACGGCTGGACGGGTGGCTGGCTAAGGGCCTGCTGGGGGCATTTGTGCTACTTCTCGCTGTCTTAAGACTTTTGTTTTCTCACGGGGCTCTTCGCACTGGGAGAGCCTCTGATTAGGTTGTACTGCGAGAGGCGCTTTATAAATGGATAAATACAACATACAAATACAATATTACATCAATATTATTGTTTTTGTAATTATCACTACTTTTAATGAATTATTATTATTATTATTATCATCATCATTATCATTATTTTTACCACATTATAATCATTATTGTTGTCATCACTACCATTAACACCATACATAACATAAGTGCAAAGTGCACAGCACAACTTCGAGAAGAAACTCATCAGCAGCACTTCTGATCAAACAGGGAGGACCCATGCTCAAGCAAAACAGACTTCAAGCACATGTGGAGGAAGGAATGTGACAGACTGATTAGCTCATTTCTGATGTTAAAAGGAAGACTATTCCAGGTTACAGGGCCAACAGTGGCTAAACTTTTCCCTGAGTACTGCACGACCTTAGGCTAAGGGATGACAAAGATACCATGTACAGCCGATCGGAGGGACTGCAAGTGACCAGGAATGGATGAGGCAGGGATACACAAGGACACATCGTACAAGAGTTAGAATCTTACACTCAATGTGTTGAGGTATAAATAAGAGTGTCTCATACGTAGGTGGAGAGATGGCCAAATTTTGGGATGCCACCAATCAGATGAGCGGATGCATTTAGAACATGCTGCAGGTTCCAGATAAGAGAGGAGCCCAATCCGGAGCAAATAGTATTGCCAAGGTTGATTCTATAAGAGGCAAAGGCATGACTCAGAGCAGAAACACCATGTTGGATCCAACATCTTCATTAATATTACAACCATCATCAATATCACCACAAGCACCACCTACCATATACGGCTATATGATAAAAACTGTAAACAATTTTTTCCTGTCGACATCAATGGCCTTTGATGCCATAAGATGTCGTTAAACTGTTGGATCCAACACCGTCATTAATATTACAATCAATACCACCATCAACATCACCTGAAACACCAACATTAGTACCACCAACAACATTTACCCCACCATCAAGTGTTATCATCAACATCAGCTTCAACATCATCATCACCACTAACACCAATCAATTCATTTTCACCTTCAGCTGTAGTTTCTGTTGACTGTCAAATGTTATAAATGTTGCCTGATTAATCTTCAGTGGTTCATTCCTCATTTTATATCATGCTATAGGCGTAGGCAGCTATGCTAAATGGGACTTCTTTGTTTGTTTTTGGGTCCGCTTTTGCAACCCATGGCTTGCAACAATATGGCTGTTATGAAGTCAGAACTGCATCTTTGAGTAGTCCCTTGAAGATGTGCTATATAAATACCCGAATGAATGGTTCATATAGAGACACAAAACAAATGACACAAATGCATGAATGCATACTGTAGCACATGTTTTATCATGACATGCATTAGCTTTAATTAACTGTATGAACCACTTTGAGCTGAGCTTCCTTAGACTCCTGTGTTCAGAGAAATCATAAATAGAACAACATTCGGTGCATCTGTACCAACCGTTTGGAATGTGCTGACTAAGCCAAGCTGCTACTAGTGCATATGCGGTATATTTAGGCCTAGTTATATTACTTGAGCTTTATAAATCTTCATATAATAATACATAGATACATGCATACATACATACATACATGTACATACATGCATAAATTCATTTAAGCATACATACATAGTTACATACAATATGTGATTGAGCCTTCAATTACCAAAACAGAGGTTACATACTTTAGGATTTGCACAGCTGAAACGTGATTACAACTGTTGAGGGTCAAAAGAACAAATGGGAATGGTTGTTTAGACCTACTTGATTCAGGGTTGTCCCTTTCCAGATGATTACGTTACTTGAGTTACATATATATGTATATATACACATACAATGCATACATTCATAAGTGCAAATATACATGTAAGCATGCACATACATACATATATATGATTATTGTATTT
This sequence comes from Allolobophora icterica, assembly GCA_963556255.1. Classification (NCBI taxonomy): domain Eukaryota; kingdom Metazoa; phylum Annelida; class Clitellata; order Crassiclitellata; family Lumbricidae; genus Allolobophora; species Allolobophora icterica. The sequence goes on along the minus strand of OY744603.1, from coordinate 56,491,872 downwards.
TATCTAGAAATTTATAAAGCGCCTCTCGCAGAATAACTACTCAGAGGCGCTCTATACGTGTAATGCACGCATGCATGTATACATAAAAGTATGTATATATTGATTGATGGATCAATTGAATAAATAATAACATTGTTTGGCTGATTGATTAATTACCTGCACTGCCATAATTTTTATTGACTCCTTAATTAGCCCAGAGGCGTTTTGTGAGCCTGATTGTGGCATTACATTGATCATTGATTTTGGCTAGTAATGGTAGATATTCAAACATATGTACAAACATTTATGCATACACACATACATATACATGCATACACATTCATGTAAATGCATGCATACATATATATACATATGTACACATGAATACATATATGCATATATATATATATATATATATATATATATATATATATATATATATATATATACACACACACACACACATGATCAGATTACTGCCAATAGCAGCTTGTTGCCAAAGATTCAATCTTATGTGTAGTTGAATTTTTTCCAGGCCAAGTGTTCTTATGTCAGCCTCGTCAAGCACTCAAGCACATGGCCCATAAAAGACATTTCGTTGCCCATCAGTCTGAAATGAGATACTGTATCTAGCAACCCAAGAGAAGAACACTTAATCCCTCTACTCAGTCTACTGGCTTCATTCATCAGTAACAGAAAACCAACTTCATTGTTGTTGGGTTGAACATGTATCTGGGAAGTTCACTGCATTTGTGCTAGAACTGTTCATTCATTTTACAATGCATTTACATACATTGCCTAAGCATGATTTACAGAAATAAGTTCACATTGTAGATGTATGTATCCAAGGACTTGTTCAGCGCAATTCAATAACTCCACAAAGGCAATGGAAGACGACCATTTAGCAGAACCAAAATGGAGGGTCTAAGATAAAACAAGAATGTTTCTTGAGCTGCTTTGGGCAGAAGATCAAATTTTCAGAGGTTGATTGCTCCACGATGGTCAAATACATGAGAAAGCACGGTAGAGCAGGACTATCAGATCTCCAAGGACCACAGGACGCAGTGTTCTTTTTATTTCCTTAATATTTATTACACATTCATTAAGCACAACCAACTAATGACCAAGCATCAACTGATGGTGCTGAACATTTGTGAATGAAGGACTTGGTCAAGGTCCCTACACAGTAACCATCTCAAGGGAAGCTCAAACCCTACTCTCTGCATTACAAGACAAACACCATAATCTACTGACAACTGTTTGTCAATCTATATCATAGATATCACCACTCTCGATCATTATTCATATCACTTGTCAGGGCTTGCTTCCTTATGCTGGTCTTTTCATGACTCTGGCTGCTCCTCAGATTTTGCAAATACAGTAAGTGCATAAAAAATACAGTAAAAGCAATGCAAGGACTTTTACAAAGGAAGGACATCGCTTGTGGTTCAGGTTCTTTTCAAACGATTCAGAGAGTTTTACCGAATTCATGGCTCAATTTTCTAGTCAGCGCACAAAGCCTTTATGTTACGTAGGAATCCGTGTAGTCACGTGTTCGTGACAGCTTGAGAATTTCAAAGGTTTCATGTACAAAAAAAGTCTTGCTTGCTGAAGGGGTTTTTCTTATCAATGACACACCCAGTTAGTTGAATTCACATGCAGCTGACTACAAGGAACATCCTGAACATATGGCATGAAGCTAAATGTGTTCGCAACAGTCATTATTCATTTTACAGCCAAGATCATTAGAGGTATTATTAAAACTGAAATCTTTAACTACCGGTATATTTATTTCATGCCTGGCAGTTAAACCCTCTGGGTTGATAGTCCAGCTCATTATGCCTCTTGGCAGAACTGAAATCGTGAAATATTTCTTTCATTGCAGGGTACTGAACTCCCAACCTCTGGACTTAAAGTCCAGCAGGCTAATAACTATACTATTAAGAACCCCTTAACTATATTAGTAAGTGCTACCTGTAAACATTACATTTACGAGTTAAAGTTTAGGTCAACATGAAAACCATCTATGATAATAATTTCAATGACCCTTTGCAGGACCATGGAACAGGAGAAGAGTGTTTGCTGGTGTGTGTCGACTGCCTTCATATTGAAAAACAATCGACTTTAATTGGCCAGGAACAGCAAACATGAACTGAACACACCTGGCGTGGCCAGATGATGTTATTTCATCGAGGTGACACTACCTACACATGTCACTGACGAAATGAAATGCTGCATGTCACCTATTCAAACACATGTGCCCTTGGAATCTGCCAATAATAATTACGACGAAACCAAATGCTCTGCAAAAATCAGATGTGTTAGTCAACAGTCATCGTCATCAATATTACCATCACCAAGGTACGCCACTGGTAACACTGATGGGGGGGGGGGTGGCATGGCAGTTGGTGATACATCACTGGTGCAATTGTTAAAGACCAAGCATTGATTGATGGTGCCGCACAACTGTGAATGAAGGGCTTGCTCAAGGTCCCGACATAGTAACCGCGTCAGAGGAGGCTCAAACCCGTACTCTCTGTTTTATCGGCTACCCTGTCCCACTAAGGTAAACAAGGTTGAAGCCCATAGCACTTGGATGGGGAAACATCCATGGTATGCCAGGCATTGCAATCAGTTGGTCCTTGTGGACCGACAAATCTAAGTACACTCTTCAGCAACATTTTAAAACGATTCTTTTTTACCTCGTCTGCCCAAGGAGCGCCTCTGAGGAAATCTTCGAGGGGCGTTAAACAAATGCCTTAAATGAATGAAGAATTAAAGAAAGAATAAACGAATCTCAGCCTCAATCACTCTGGAGTTCCTATATCAGATGGCAGTAGGTTTAAAATGCAAGCTATTTTTGGATTGTTTATTGTCCTCATGTTTGAGACTCAGCATCATATATATCTTGCCTCAACCACCAACATCAGAACTTGGATGGATTTATCGTTCAATCAAGTGTTGTCGGAGACGGAGGACAGGAGGAGATGGAGGAAACTTGTCCATGAAGCGACCAACCCTCGGATTGAGGAAGGTTGAAGACAAGACAAGACAACCTCAGAACTATGCTTCTGCATGCATATATATATATACATATATATACACATAATACATATATATATATATGTATATATATATATATAATAGGCAACTATATACTGTATATGCATACATAGATACATATATATTTGCATATTTGTTTAAGGAAGCTATCAAAGGAAGTGAACCCAACTTCTGTAAACTTTCTGACAAGTGTTTAACACTTTGTGCTCTTATCATCAGTCGTCACTAAACACCACCAACAAGTCAAAATCATCACTAGGCTATCTTCACTCAGAATCACCAAATGTAACTACTGTGATTATCATTATCATCATGTATGTATGTATGTGTGTATGTATGTATGCGTGTATGTACCGGTATACATGTGTGCATATATGTACATATTGCTTCATTCTAGGTGCAATTACAATTATATAACAGTTATCAAATACAAGATCCTTAATAGCTGTAAATTGCCAGCTATTGATTGCCTGTCATTAAAACCCGGTACTAATTAAATAAAGGAAATAAATAAATGTTCAAAATTAAGTAAATATGAGAGAAGGAAGTAGAAAGCCTCAACAAGGAATGTGTGTCATATGCAAACATTACAACGGCCATGTGAGGGTAAGAATCGAAAAGCTAACCTGTTTTTAATAGGACCCTTAAATGTGGGGTCATAGGTCATCGGTTGCCCTAAAACAAAACACATATGACTCATTAGTATCCTGGTGCAATGCCACACAGCATTAAATACATCCATTGCCATGTAATCACTGCCAACAAATTCATCATCTTTATCACTATAATTATTACTAATCCCTGCCCTCTACTTCCTCAATACAACCAAAAGCAACATCATTATATAGGGTAATATAATTGTAATTGTAACATCATCAAGGATGGATCAATACATATATACAAACATATACAAACAAACATACACAAATTCATACATACATACAATTATATAGAAACATACAGACATAAAAATACACACATGCATGCATACAAGCATACATACAGGCATACACACATGTAGGCATACACACATACAATACATACATGCATACATACATAGTTCAAGAATTCACATTTTGCAAATTTAAAAAAAATCTAATATTTCACGAAGTTTAACAAAATTTAAAACTGGCAAAAATTTTTATTATTTGTTTACTTTTCAACTTTTTAAGCAAGTCAATGTCATGGGTAATGAATCAACCAGCCGTAAAAGTTAGCTAACTAGCAACACGACAGTAACTGAATATCAGTGGAGTCTTGGGATGTGTGAGTGTCAGTCAGCTCAACAATAGCCCAATGAATTTTTATGAATTTCTATGAATTTTAAAATAGGTAAAAAATTCACCAATTTTTACGAAGTTTAAAACCGAAAGTCACGAATTCTTGAACTATGCCTGCATATATACATACATACATGCATATATACATACATACAGGCATACATACATACATATACATGCACACATATACATACATGCATCCTTACACAAACATACATTATTATTTCCTGTCTTCTAATTCCCCAGTTTCCATAGTACACCATGGTACCTTGATTTTCGTTGGCTCCTCATGATCGAACATGCCCTAAAGCAACCTGGGAAATGAGCTGCTTCTCCTCTCTGTGCCTCTAATTCACTAGCAGATGAAGACAATGTTATCTGATTGTAACCTGTATTGTCAAGTTGGGAGCACCTTGGAGAAGTTTTCTTGACAAGATGCTAGGTAAATGTGCATTTAAAATTACAATTACTACTATTATTAATATCAGCATTGTTGGAAGTCTTGCGAGTTCGACCCACTGCCATTATTTCTACTTAAGAACATTGTGAAAGACCTGCTTTTTACTTTGTTATGTAACAATACCTCGTGTGTGACAGACTCAGAAACCCATCTTTGTTTTACCTACTCTTAAGTATGGTGGTCTTGATGTCAATGACATAATCAATTATCTACAGAATTCCAACTTACCTTTCTCATCAAAAAGTTTATGAAATTGTGTGGATGCAACTTATATGTTGTCCTGAGACAAAATATCTGCGATCTCAACAATAATTTGGTTCAGACAGTTTCCAGTCTGCATATTACCTTCAGGTGTACATGTATAATAATGATAAAATTAATATCATTATTATTATTTTTTAACCCAAGGTGTCATTGATCCCTCAGGATTTGGAAAAAAATTAATTTTTGTTGTTATATTGTTGTTGTTATTATTGTTGTTATTAAAATTAATATTATTCAAAAAAGCAATAATATTAAAATTTTTTATTACTGTCATTCTGTGACATCTAATCAAGTCATGTGAAAGACATAATCCACAATAAGTCATTCATGTATGATTTCTTAATGCCACTTCAAGTTATGTAAAACCCTGAGTCACCTCAATGTTTGTACACCATTGTATAGAAAAAAAACCTATAAGCAATTAAAACAAAAAGATAACAGATTTAAAGGACAACAGTATAAAGATAAAAGGCATAAAGGTAATGGTATAAAGGTTAAAGGTGTAGAGGTAACAGGCAAAAAGGTAAAGAGGTAAAAAATATAAATGTAAAATGTACAAAGATAAAGCGGTGTAAAGGTAAAAGGTAATAAAGATAAAAGGTAAAAAGTAAAGGTATGCAGGTAAAAGGCACCGGTTGCTACATGAACAGCCACACCTGTCTGGCTGCAGTGAAATCGAAGCCGGTAACGTCATGCCTGACCAGGAACTATTATCCTTCGCTCAGTGCAGAACAAAAGAACTCATCATCATTAACCCATAGCAACCCTGTAAACAAACTCCAGTGAAGGTCATAGCCAACGCCATCTCTGTTAAAATAATGTGGCCTGGATCACATGGCTTAATCTGACAGACCAACTGATTACACAATCAGAAACGGATCCTAAACATAGCAACAATCCCTAATTATTGTTTGTCAATCAGAGTAATTATATGTTGACAGTTGAATTCATAGTGATACAAGGATATAGAGTAAGCACGACTTCTGGAATTACTAATAAAAATTGCAGACGATAGTCCTGACATTGCCCTTTGTTCATTTCCTTTCTTTCTTAACTTTTTGTTCCTGGTTGTGGTATGACAACCAGTTTACTCAATAAGCTAATATACAGACATACATAATCATAATTGTCAACTCCAAATTTCTAGAATGCTAATCTAAAGTTAAGTGCAGGGCACCAGCTCATTCACTAGTGCTACGTCATATCAGAGGGGTTGTCCACAGATCAACGTCCAGTGGAGGTTCGAGTCCGGTTGCCAGAGAGACCAAAGAGAGGCAGAGCAGCTGCTAAGGTGGGTTTCACTGAGGACAAGAAAGCTTCAAAGGCGGAGAATCAGATGGATTAGGATACGAAGAGGTGAGACTTCAGTTTGAAATGGAAAACCTGTGGGTTAATAGTAGAGGAGCTTGAGACAGATGATGGTGGGTGAGTGGTGGTATTTGGTGGAGGAACTGAGGATTTACGAAATTCAGATGGAACTTCATTCCAGAGTTGAGGTGCAGTGTGGGATATGGATCGGTTGGAGAACTTGAGGTGAGTAGTGACTGGGAGACAGGAGAGAGTGAGATAGGATTTGGCAGAGCGGGGTGGCTGGATGGTGAAGAGTTCTCGAAAGTACTGTGGCTGGGAGTATTGTACGGAGTTGTAGTCTAGCGACAGAACTTTGAACTGGATGCACTCCAGGATTTTCAGGCAGTGGAGTGATTTAAGGACGGGAGTGATATGGTGGGGATGGAAGTGATATGGTGATGGGGAAACAGTTGCAAATTCTAACTGCACTATGAGGATCAAACAACTTCTGTAGTGACAGCATTATGAGGATCAGCTGCATTCTCTTGTGAATTACAAAGTCAACTGTCAGCTTCACCATCAAACAATGAATTGATGACAATAGAAGGTGTCTGATAAAGGAGCATAATCATTGCAAAATCTACTGAGACAATTCTTCATAGTGTGACTAACAAGAACCACTTGCTTTAATGAAATGAAAAACGGCCATTGTGAGATTCCTAAAATCGTTAAAACTGTGGCTCAGTATCACACAGCTATTCAGTTTTGTGCATCTGTACCTATATATATATATATATATATATATATAAATATATAAAAATATATATAAATATATATATATATAAATAAATATATATATATATATATATATATATATATATATATATATATATATATATAGACAGACAAGCAGGCAGGCAGACACATGGCCAGGCAGGAAGGCAGGCATAAATGCTTACATACACAAATTCAAACATGCATATATGCATACACATATACATACATAATCCAGTTTCATCAGACAATTTATGCCTTTGAAGTTTCTGGCTGGTCAGGAGCTTTGGGATTCTCTGCCAAGTTTGCATGCTCTATCACTATAATATTTCATTTAAATTATGACACTGAGTCTTTAGACTGCTTAGATAAGTTTTCTGATCAGAGTAGGTTAGATGGTGAGAGCTCTTTTGGATGAGGAACCATCCAACTAGAATTTAAGACAACTTTAAATTCCAATTATATAACATTTTTAGGAAAGATGTCAGCATAACAGAAGCCATAAAGCAGCATCTTTCAATTTCTAAAAATGTGCTATATATATTCAAATACATACATATACATCAAGCATATATACACATACATATATACAAATATACGCATACAAACATATCCACATACATGCACATACATACATACATACATACAAACATATATACATAAACAAATACAATCATATATACATATTAACATACATACATATACATCATACAATCATATACATATGATTGTATGATGTATATGTATGTACACACACACACCTACATACACACACCTACATACATATACATACTTACATATACATAAATATATGCATAAATATATACAAGCATAATTAGCATATACATACATATTTATCCATTTTCAAAATCAAGTCTTACAAAATATCTGATCCTGAGGCATAGGCTACTCTCATGAACCAGTGTGCTGAATGCACCACTGTGTCTCACTGTCCAGAAGGAACCCCATGCCATGTATGCATGTATGCATCCACACAGGTACATCGTGCATACATACATACTACACACATACATATATGCAAGCATGTATACATTTATAAAAAACAACAAACAAAGCATACAATAATGGCTACCAACACTAACAACAAAACACTGAAAATCAATAGCTAAACAGCAGCAACTGATTAATGATTCTTAGCAATATCCCGGTGTAGGCCTACTTCCAACGACCTGAATTCAGATACACCGCCATAAAAGTTAAAAGATGAACACCTACTGGTAATTTTTATCTTGTAATGTACTGCAAAATAGTAAAAAGAAGACGAAGAAGAAGAAGAGCAGTCCCCTAAGCTAGCCATGAGGCAGCCATGGGTATGAAGTGTTAGCGACTTCATTTTCTTAGCCTCGGCATATGAGGGCGGGCGGCCAGTCCTCTACCTCGCCGTCTCATCTTCCCACTGACAGTGTACGGTCAGTGTACTCATTATAGCCGAGTTGGCTAGTGGGTGCAGGTGGAATAGAAATCTCGAACCATATTTCTGCCCTGGACGAAGCGGTAAATATGTGAAAACGTGACCTGGTCAGTCTTGCAGTTTTTAGCTACTACGGAAAGGCAGCTTTCCAGATATTTATTCTTAAACGTGGATCCGGAAACGTTCGCTTAACCTTTGACCCGCCTTCCTAGGAAGTCGTGTTTACAGGTAACTGTCAACAGACATCCGCAGCCATTGTGAACGACAACAATGGTCACAAAATCTAGCGCCTCAACCACGATTTAGACATAGGGACAATGATCCACCCACCGTGCTGCGGTTTATCCGGGGTTTCCGATGCTGTCTTCGTTGATCTTCCTCCCATCTCGCATTACATGCACTCGGAACCCGAGAAAAAGAAACGAAAATTCTTAAACAAATCTCCACATCCTGGAGCTAGCCTCAGCTCGATGCTTTTAACCAACCGTATAAACACGTGGTCTCTGACGTAACCTATTGCAGGTGCGCTCAGGTGTAACGGAAGCATCGGTCGATGCTACTGAAAGTCTCGCCAGGTGGCTGTATAACATGTTTGCAGTTTAATCGCTAGGTAACAGCAACACATTGCGCTGCTCAAAGGTACTTTTCACAACCATTCGCCATATGTAGCCAATAAGTTAGATACTGCACTTCGAGTGGATTCTGGAGATAGCAAAACGTACCCCACACTGTCGAAAGGATGAGACTGAATTCAGGCGTTCATTCGGTAGATGGCAGCAGGCGCTTTCTCTTCTCGGAGTCTACTCTCCGCTTCCTTGTCGAATGATCCAGTCTAATTTAAAACGATTTCCTTGGCTACTTTTGTTACGAGAAAAGAGGCCCCTATAAAAGGACAATTTCATTATTTATAAATCACCCTCCTCCTCCTCCTCCTCCTCCTCCTCCTCTCCTCCTCCGCTCCTCCTCCTCCTCCTCCTCCTCCTCCTCTTCCACCTCCTCCTCCACGTCGTCATCATCATCTTTATCACGGCCAAACGGAAAACCTAGGCCCTATCGCTCGCCACAGCTGTTGCCATCCTGGTCCCACATTACATCAACCCAGAAGGGCAACTTTGTATTGTAATGGCTGGGGGCAGTAGCGACGATCTTGTTTGACATGTGGGGGACACTTTTGAACTTATCTGGTCAAAAAAGAGGTTTAAAAAAATTTGACCTTTTTTGGTGTTTTTTCAAAATTTGGGGGACAAATGTGTGGTGTGTCCCCCCACTCTCAAAGTCTTGTCCCCCTCGACCCCCGGGCTCGCCGCCCATGGCTGGGGGGAGATCTGTCAGTGTATGTGCCATTATCAATGGGAGAAGGAAGGGGAAGGGGGAAGAGGAGGGGAGGAGATGGGAAGTTGCTCCAATGACTTCGGGGGGATAGACGCCTTTGTTAGGAGTCTGGGGCGAAGCCCGAAAAGCTGGAGATTTTCTATATTTAACTAATATTTTTCTGTTCGAAATTCAACAAGTTTTGAATTTCCAAGTTTCGCTAATAGCCTACATGAATGTTTCCAACTTAATATGTAGTCGCTTTTATCATAGTTTTGAGTAGGCCTAAAATAAGCCCAAGTAGCCTACTTACTGAACAAAACTGCATTTTTATTTCCTTACATTCAGGACTTGAAATTCTTCCAAAATTTTAGGGTATGGATGACCTTTTTGGAAAGTAATTATTTTGTCAGTAATTGCTATGCACGTGTCCGGTTCTTAACCTCTCCATTCCAAAAATACTTGGCTTTGGGCGTCTGCCAGATTCATCTTTAAAAAAAATAAGCCAGAAATGCTAGTAAGACTGTACGACCTACACTTACTCCCTGACGGTAAAATAAAGGCCTATTGTTACATCTTTTCATTCATGAAACACTATGAAACACTTTTTTGGTAACAAATTTAAATTTTAAGAATAAAGGCCCTTTTTACTTCACTTTTATTATGAAACACGTCTACTGTAGGCTTATAAGTTTTAATTTTAAAACCAAAGGCCCGTTAACGTTGTTATGTCACTTCAATTACGAAACACGCTATTTAGTAATTTTTAGATTTAGAGAATAAAGGCACTTGCTACGTCACTCCAGTTATGAAGAAGTGTATTGTTATTATAAGTTTACATACAGAGAATAAATAATAATAATAATAATAATAATAATAATAATAATAATAATAATAATAATAATAATAATAATAATAATAATAATAATAATAATAATAATAATAATAATAATAATAATAATAACAGTTATTCGAGAAGTATTCAGGGCTACCACCATCCCACCTATTCCTGCCCATTGCCTTCGAGACGTTGGGGCCAATCAACGCTGCCGGGGTCGATTTCATCCGCGAGGTCGGTCGGCGCCTTTCGGCCGCTTCTGGAGAGCCGCGAGAAGGCACCTTTCTTTTTCAGCGCCTTTCCATTTGTATCCAACGTTATAATGCCATCGCATTCCGTGGCACATTCAATGACTCAGCGGAGGACGAGGCATGATTTCCTAGGAATAACATACCAACAAATTAATATCTAAGCCCCCGAGGGATCATATGTACCTTGGGGCAAAAATAATAATAATAATAATAATAATAATAATAATAATATTAATAATATTATTAGTTTTACCAGCCGTTCCGGAAAAAACAACTAATTTAATCTCTAAGACCCTGAGGGAACGAAGTACCTCAGGGCAAAAAAAAATAAATAAAAAAAATAAAAAATAAAAAATAATAATAATAATAATAATAATAATAATAATAATAATAATAATAATAATAATAATAGGCCCTAATAATAACAATAATAATAATAATAACAATAATAATAATAATAATCTTTATTAATCCAAACTGACAAATACGCGGTACATGACATTGAAACATGACAGTATAATGAAGATCTTAAGTAAACACATGGTTTGGCAGCCATGAAGGCGTCGCCCTATAGAGGGGATTACGGGTATGGAACCGCGAATCTAATGCTCTCCTGGCAATGAGTGTTACCATTACTCTAGCCCCCTCCTTGTTACGTCACTTCAACTATGAAAAGTCTACTGTTATTAATTTAAATTTATACAATAATTATAGTTACGTCATTACAATTGTTTAAACGTCTATTATATTTAATCTCAGATATAGAGAATAAAGGCCTTGGTTACCTTACTTAAATTATGAAAAAGTCTATTGTTATTAAGTTCAAAGTTAGAGAATAAAAGGCTATCATTCGTTAAGTAGCCTACGTCATTTCGATTATGGAACACGTCTGTAACTAATAATTTTAGATTTAGAGAATAAAGGCATTTGTTACGTCACTTCAA